>SNQJ01S0074281.1:10049-39027 GCA_010110895.2 Picea sitchensis | reverse complement strand
CATTTAATAAACTTAATGTAAAGTAGATAGGAATTAAATTCTAGATTTGATAGCTTTAGAGCGCAAGAGGGAAACGGGATATAGACACCCTCATTGTACATTGTAACATTAGACAGAGCATTCAGAAGAGAAGAGCATGCAGAATTGTATGAAAACACCCATGTACAGATATTTGAATTAATAGAAGAAAGCTTTGATTCAAATTCATGGTTTGTGTCGTTTCTCTGTGTATTGATGTTATGCTCATGAATGTTTTCTTCCTGTTATACATTTGCTTTTATATGCTGTGTATGTGATTTCATGGTTGAGTTGAAGTCTTAGAGAAAGAGTGAATGAGTTTCAATTGTTTCTCTAATTGAGCCAGAGGATTCCTGCAAGGAGTGCAGTTGAATTGTCCGCAAGGAGTGCATTGACAGAAGGGTTCAATTAGAGTTATATTTTGTTCTCATTCATCTCAGAAGTGCAGATTTGGCACCAGAGCCGTGCAAGGCGTGCGCAGGGTAGACGAAGACTCATAGTTGCTATTCTGAGCAGAGGAATCGAAGATTGCTGCAGCAGGTGTGCGCAGAGTCGACGAGCTTCAACACTTAGATGTTGTTGGAGATTTGCCGCAAGGAGTGCGTGCAAGAATTTATTTCTAGTAGATTTGAAGTTGTGAGAAAAGCTCAGGAAGGATAGGCCTTCGAGTTCGTCGAAGGACGGTATAGACAAAGTCATGCCTGGAAGGCTTGCAAGGAAGAAACGTTGGTTGGCGAACAAAGTCTCGTGGAGAGATGCTTCTTGTTGCAGATTGTGTAAAGAAGAGTGGACAGTCAGCATTCTCCTAGGAGAATCCGCGAGCTACCGTGGATCATTAGATCTCCCAGGAGTGTGAGAAAGCTACAGCGCAAGTGTGAAGGGGTTCGAAGCTCAACGCGGATCGATCCATTGATCCAAGCCGGTCAGGGCCGTTGGATCCATCGCGAGATCGCCCATCAGGGTTTCGCGAGAAAGGAGTGGAAGATTTGGCCACGGAAATCGCGATAGTGCGAGAAGCGATATCCCAAGAGCTATGTAAGTAGTGTGGGATGCAGGAGTTAGTGGAGTACAGGTGGCACCAACCATCGAGATCTCGCCGCGAGAAGTTTCGAAACTTGGGCATTAGGATTCACAATCCCGCGAAGTCCGAAGTCCCGATATCGACATTTCGACACATCGCATATCGGAGGTTGGAAACTCAAGCGTTTGGTGTCGCGAGTTGCGAAGATGCGATTGAGCGAAGTCCCGATAAGCGAAGGGAGAAAGTCAGCGTTGACTGGCGCATCGGGTCTCGAGGATTCGAGAGCCCAGAGATAGACAGTGAACTCGCGAAGCTACAAGTTCCGATTTCCCAACAAGTGAACAAAGGGGAAGTCGCGAGAAGGAATCTGTGGATAGATATTTTCCGATAGGGAAATAGAAGAGCGTTGACGTTCTTCGGGCCGAGAGGAAAGAAGGTCCTATGGAAGAAGACGTGCTCCGAGGAGTGCGGATGTGTTAGCAATCATTATTAGCCGCACTTGACGGGGGGGGAGGACATATCAAACTTTTTACACCATCATTTCACACGAATCCACCACCGTCGTTCCTATTTTACTACCCTTTCGTTCGTCTCACCACCATTCGCATACCTTCACTCGAAAAAATTACTCTGCACAGAAGCTGTTACTCAACTCTTTGACGATGTATTTTACCGAGCTGGTAGCTATGGGAGGCTCTGTTATATGACATGAACCCGCCACAACAGCCCTGTTAGAACTGTATCCAGAAGCTTATCAAATTTTTCTGCGGGCAGGATGGCTCAGTTATTTTCAGAGACTCCAGGGATTTGATCAACAACAGGTTCTTCAATTTGCTCAAAATCTCCAGGGAGATCATTCCATTGTTCAAGGGGTTCGAATCTCAGTTACAGAAGAGGATATAGCGCAGGTTTCGGGTCTCCCTACCAATGGCACTCGCTTGTTCAGCCGCAAACATATCATCCTGAATGCCCAGTGGGACTTCCTCTCGCCAGAGGAACAAATCGAATTCAAAGGCCGAGGTGTCCGACTTAGCTCTTTGCCGCCCCCATGGTCGGAAGTTGCAAAATTCGTCAAACACTACCTTACCTGCGAAGGCCAATACCAGGTAGTCTACCAGCACGATTTTATTCTGTTGTCTCATTTATGGCATAATAGATTGGTGAACATCCCTTATTATCTGCTCGGTTGTCTCAAAAATATGTCGCACTACAGTAAAAAGGCTAAAGACCCCACCCTTTCACTCACCCATCACCGTCTCGTCCAACTGCTTATCCAAAAGAGTTTTGCCTAACAAAACCTTCCACTAAACAACCCTCCTATAGACCCCCAGGAAGCCGCTGAAATTCCTGAAAATCTTCAGGAACAACAACCACAAAACCCCCCAGACTCTCCAGAAATACCTAATAGTCCTCCTACAGAACCAGTCAGTCCAATCAACCACCCTACCATACCAAGCCCGCCCCACACCTTACCAGAATTATCCACTCCTGCCCTTCATATTCTTAGCGATGATTCTGAGCCAGATAATTCTCCCTACCCCATCATTGAGGAAAACCCCCCGCGAAAACGAAAGCAAATTCCTTTCTTCCCTCCCTTTTTACAAAGAAAATGAACAAGGGCCTCAATAAGGGAAACCACTGCTACCACTTCCATAGACCCCCAACCCATCTGACTAATACCCCGTACACCTCCAACCTCCCAAATACCGGAATCTTTGCCTATTCCACCCTCGGGCACTGAAACACAAGAACCAGATGCCCAGGGTGTTGCGACATCATCTGTTTCAAATCAAGTAGCTGAAACACAAAAACTAGCTACCCATTCCGTAGCTGAAACACAAGAACCAACTACCCATTCCGTAGCTGAAACACAAGAATCGGCTACCCATTTAGTAGTTGAAACACAAGAACCAGCTACCCATTCCGTAGCTGAAACACAAGAACCAGCTACCCATTCCGTAGCTGAAACACAAGAACCGGCTACCCATTCAGTAGTTGAAACACAAGAACCAGCTACTCATTCAGTGGCTGAAACACAAGAACCAGCCATAGCTGCCACACAAGAACCAGCTATAGCTGAAACACAAGAACCAGTTGCTGATATTGACACTGAGATATAGGAATTAGAGGTCCAGGGTGCCACAACACTACTTTCCTTACATCAACAAGCTGAAACACAAGAAGCAGCTGCTGATCCTGTAGCTGCTCCACAAGAACCAGCTAGTGCGGTTGTGACTGCTACACAAGAACCAGTCACTCTTCAACCAGAACCAACAATGGCCTCTGTTTTACAAGAGACTGAGTTCCTAAAGTCTGAATTAGAAGCCTACAAGCNTAGAAGCCTACAAGCAAGAGCTAGCCATGGCAAAGGAAGCCTATGAAAATGAAATTAATTTGTACACCCTAGCTCGCACAGCGGCCATGTTAGAAGGAACTACAACAGAGAATCCGCATAGAGAATATATGTGCTGCCAATGTGGGGATATTTACTATCAATCAGGTTACAAAGTAATTCAAATCCCAAATCCAGAAGCTTCCCCTACTCCTTCAACTTTCGCAGTCAAGGAAGAAGAACCTGTTGTTACACAAGAACCAGCTATAGCTGTCACACAAGAACCAGCTACAGCTAAAGCATAAGAACCAACAGGACCTCCCAATATTAAGACTGAGCCCTGCCCTGCAACAAATGTCAAATTTCAAACCCCTGCTTTTGTTAACAAAGTCGTACAAACAGTGCCTATTTAGGAGTTTTCCCCTCCCAGCCCGATCACTATCCACACTTTTGTTGAACAATCTACTCAGACCTTACCTCACCCCACTACTTGCAACGCTGAAACACAAACTCAGCCATGGGATGAGCAGGCAGTAATACAGAAATGGAAGAACGAATATGCTGCTACATAGGCCAAAAGCCTGCAAGAGCATAGACAAATCTGGATAAATCATACCTATTCAAATTGGGAAGCTTTAGAGAAAACAACCCAGGAAGCTCGTGCCCTTAAGAAACAGAACAAAGAGTTGAAAGGTAGATTGGCCCTAGTATTTGACTTGACACAAAAGCTATTGGCTACAAGGAAACCTTCCTGCAATTACTTTGTGTTCCTTATGGAACGACTTACATGGTTTCAGATCAAATCAATCACAGAAGGCAGACCCCATGCAGTACTACACCCAGCAGACTTTGTCAAAACCTTTGCAGAATCCTTTGCTAGGGATCAACACCTCCTTTGTGAGGCATATTTGCATAACGAGGCCATCCCCGAGAACAGACAGCTGAACCTTAATCCTCTTGTTGGAGACATCCAGATTCGGGCATTCACCTCCTTTCTCCACAATCAGATTTTGTGGTAGGATGACTTCCTGGCTGCCAAGCACAATGAAGACAACCGCCTTCTCTGGATAAGACCAAAACCACAGCATGCAGCCACCTTTGCCACAGAATATTATCAGTTCTTAAAGAAACCAGGGATGACTGAACATGTTTAGCAATTACAATCAACAGTGCTTCAGGATTGTCAGCACTTTATCAGAGCCACAGAGATTGCTGCCCTTTAGGCAAACAACTTGTTTTGGCAGCAATCCACTGAGAAAAGACAGGAACACAATCCTTTTAGCCTTGCTAACCTTGAGATAGCAATCTCCAGGGTACCCAACTACATCCAGTGTGTTCAACAATGTGCCGAAAGCTGGATAAGGTACCGGTTTTATTTTCCTATCCTCTGGTTGCCAATAGAGAGATATCAAATCCATTATAAGTTGCCAAAGAAGACAGAAATAGCAGCTTGGCAAAGGTTACAACGTGTCCAAGGGTTCCGAATGCCAACAGACAGTACCTCCCACAGCTACTGCTTGAGTAACTTGCATGCTCAGAGTAGGTATTCAGACTCTGATTCAGAGTGAAGTTGCATGAGGACATGCAACATTTTAAGTTGGGGGGGATGTTAGGACCACACAATGTACCTTTTTGCCCATACTTTTTGCCACCATTACACTCTTGTTCACTCACATTTAAACTCATATTATCACTTTATCCTATCTTTCCAAAGGTATACAATGTCTCTTCTCTTTACTATATGTTTAATCTGTTTTTCATATAATTTTACATCATTCTCGTACTTAACCATTGATTAGAAATGTATAAGTGTTGAAACAGTTCAAACTACAAATTAGCATTTGAGGCCTGTTGCTGAAACAACAACTCACAGAAGCTGTTACATAGTCCAGGGTCTACGATGCTGAAACACAGAAGCTGTTACACAGTCCATGGCCGACGATGCTGAAACACAGAGAAAGTTGTTACACAGTCCAGGGTCGACGATGCTGAAACACAGAAGTTGTTACACAGTTCATGGTCGACAATGCTGAAACACATAAGTTGTTACACAGTCCATGGTCAAACGATGCTGAAACAAAGAGGAAGCCATTACACAGTCCGCGGTCAACAACAACTCACACAGATTGACAACAACAGCTGCACCGTGAGCCAAGCACCAACCATCGCTGCTACCTGAGGAGTGCTTAAACAGTCAGAGCACAAATTCCGTGGCTGAAATAGCCCACGATTTGCGATGCCGAAACAACATACAGAAAGAGCTGTTACTCCAGCCGTAACAGCAACACCTCACTCAGCACTCGTAATAGAATTCTGTTGCGAGAGACTAGGATATCCTATTCCGGTTTAGAAAGTCGATCTGACTAAGAATAGGACTCAGATATACACCTGTAATTTTTTATCAATTGTATCGAAGGGATTCCCTCTTTAAATAAGAGGAAATCATCATTCGAAAGGATCTCCAGTTTTTGTACTAAGAAATCTTTACAGAGAAGGACGTACTTCAATTCTAGATTGTAATATGATACATTGATAGATGAATAAAAGACTGTTTTGAGCATCCTTTTCTAGCCTCTTCGTTTCAGGGGAATCTTGTGAGAAGGGAGGGCCCACCTTCTTCACAAGATTCACCCATTAGCTTTATAGTGTGCTAGTATTATTTCTGTTTATGCTTTGATGTAAAATATGTTTTGTTGAATCACTACTTTATTGAACTCTGTCTTGCTGCTACATTGTTTTCATATAATTCATGTTTGGGTAATTGTTAATCACTCTAGTCAGCAATCCTGTGTGATGAATTTATGAGTGTGTTAATCAGAGACTTGTGCTGAAGGTTCCTGCTTGGGAATTAGGGTCTTGTTCTCTATTAGAAATAGTTAGCTTTCAATTACTGTCATGAGTGTGTTAATCATAGACTTGTGTTGAAGGTTCCTGCTTGGAAATTAGGGTCCTGTTCTCTGTTAGAAATAGTTAGCTTGCAATTATTTCATGAGTGTGATAATTAGAGACTTGTGCTAAAAGTTCCTGCTTGGGAATTAGGGTCCTGTTCTCTGTTAGAAATAGTTATCTTTCAATTACTGTCATGAGTGTGATAATTAGAGACTTGTGCTGAAGATTCCTGCTTGGGAATTAGGGTCCTGTTCTCTGTTAGAAATAGTTAGCTTGCAATTATTTCATGAGTGTGTTAATTAGAGACTTGTGTTGAAGGTTCTTGCTTGGGAATTAGGGTCCTGTTCTCTATTAGGAATTAGTTAACGTGTGCTAATTGTTTTAGTCAAGCAATGAGTTCATAAAGGGTGATGATCGAAAATAGGTACTGAAGATTCCTTCTTGGGAATTAGGGTCCTGTTCTTAGAGTAGTTAGTCTTTCCTATTGCAGCATCTTGTTGTCATTTTAATGTAATCCATGATTCTTCAATTAGTCATTTCTTTGAACTTTGAGCTCTGCAATAGGTAGATTTCTTTTCTGTAATTCAAGTTAGAACTTCAGTTCATTCAAGGCAAGTGTGATTAATATAGTTTTCTTTACTACAACCCTAGGTTGCTTTGGAAATTGAGCATATATAGTGCGTGGTTACCTTTGAAATAAACAGACTTCCCTGGGTTGACAATTTATGTAGCACTTGATTGTTTAAATTAAATAAGCAATTATAGTGACCAACACTAATATGGTTGGATGAAGGAAAGGTTGAATAAGGAGCCACCCTCTTTATGTTGAAGTTGATCAAGGTTTGTTGGTCTATGATCTTATCTATCAGGTTCTTATATGACAAAAGGTATGGTTTTCTATATGTCTTGAAGTTTTCATCTTGATGTTGTGGTATATTCTTTGAGGCATATCTTGAAGGTGTTTTGGCACATGGATAGAGGAATAACTTGGTGATTTTGGGCATATGATTTGAGGGACATGGTGCATGCTTTGTTGTACATATTGGAAATTTTGGTACATGATTGAGGCATGTCTTGGTTATATTTGGCATATGTTGTGAGAAATGTTCTCGGTGATCTTGGAATAAGTCTTATGTGGTTATTGAGGTGGATTTGGTTTTGATGATAACGATGTATCGATATCAGTGACAATAATAATGATAGGTTGAGTCTCCATTTATATTCAATGGAGGAAGGAAGGGGAAAGGAAAGGGATTTGTAGTTTCCTTCAGGTTTGAGCTTGTAAACTAGGGGGTTGGATCCTCCTTCCAGTCGGAGCTGGAGAATATAGGAATTTGTAGTTTCATTCAGGTTGGAGCCTGTAATATTCCTGTGAATGTAATCTTCTGATATATAAGAAATCATTTTTGTGGTTTTCTCCCATTTGGATTTCCACGTAAAATTCTTGTGTACTATGTATTTGTGGTTACATGTTTTATTGAATGCAATCATAAGTGATAAATTGTTAATATATTAAATGCTTGCATATTGTGATTAAAAGTGCTAAAAAGTGCCTAATATTGATTCACCCCTCCCCCCCCCCGCCCTCTTAGTATTCCAACAATTGGTATTGGAGCAAGGTTCTTCAGAAACATTCTAACCATTGGAAGGTAGATCATGGAGTGCACTAAGAATGGAACACCAATGTTTGATGGTCATAACTATTCCTTCTAGAATATAAGGATGAAAACATATTTGCAGGCACAAGGATTTTATGTTTGACAAGCACTCGTAGATGGATACAAGGCACTTGCCACTCCCCCAACAGATAAAGATGGAAATAAACTTTTTGAAAACAATTTGAGGGATACAAATGTTATTCTGAGTGGCATGGATAGCTCAGTATATGTCAAGGTTATGCATTGTGACTCTGTAAAGGATACTTGGGACATACTTCAAAATATTTACGAAGGAGATCCCAAAGTCAAAGGGGCCAAGCTACAAACTTAAAGAGGTAAATTTGAACAACTGACGATGAAGGAAGATGAAGACATTGCAACTTAATTTTCTGCGAGTTGATGAAATAGTGAACACTATTAAAGGCTTAGGAGAAGAAATTAAAGAACCAGTAATTGTTCAAAAGGTACTAAGGTCTCTTCCAATGAGATTTGATCCTAAGATTTCATACCTAGAAGAAAGAGCAGTTCTTTCTACGTTGAGCATGGATGAGTTACATGGAATCCTTACAACTTATGAAATGAGAACAGAGTAGGATAATCCATCAAGGAAGGAAGCAACTTTCAAAGTATCCAAGAAGAAAAAGAAAAATAAGCAAAAGTCAAAGTCAAATTGTAGTTGCAACAATGATTCAAATGAAGATGAATAAATGGAAAACTTCGTAAGGAAATTGAAGAGAGGAACTGGAAAATACAAAGGTATGCTTCCTTTAAAATGTTTTAATTGTGTTAAAATTGGTCATTTTGCTACTAAATGTCCTTATGCTAAGAATATAGATAGTGATGAAAAAGAAGCTCCCAAGAAAGAAAAGAAATATTAGAAAGGAGACAAGAAAAGAAAAAAAGAGAAATTCTTTAAGAAAAGTCTATACTCAAGAGAAGACAGTTCCTCATCAGATGAGGATGATGATAGTGACAGTGACTCGGAAAGAGTACTATTTATGGCACATGAAAATTATGAAGAAGATTATTAAGAAGATTATTAAGAAGAAGGTGAAGTAGATCTTGAAGCAGAACTAATCACATTAAGGAAGAATTGATCACTCAAGGAAGAATTGATCAAGGAAGAAAAATGAGTCACTCAAGGAAGAATTGATCAAGCTAAAGGATGGTTCTCAAAATCCCAACTTTGAAGAAGTCTAATAGATTATTATGAATCTAAAGGTCCAAGTAGAAGAATCTATAAGGATTGAAGAAGCGCTCAAAAACTAGTTGGAAGAAAAGGAGAAAATGAAGGAAAGCTTGGAAGCAGAAATAGTCTCACTAAGGAAGGAAATTCAGAAAAAATACATGCAACAAAACAACACTAAATATTGGATGAAATCATCAACAGTCAAAGGACATACTATGAAAATTCTAGACTAGGACACAAACAAATGCATACTGAGAATATTTCGAGCTCCATGACGACGGGAAATGAAGTAGAACAAAGGATTTATGGAGAAGCCATTAGAGGTACCATCAAGAAGGAAGAATGAAAGCCTTCAAAGGAGAACATTCGGGAAATGGAGAGAACTCAAGAAGAACATTACAGAGGAACTGCACCACCTAGAAGATCCAGAACTCAAAATCGACAACCAACAATTGAAAGAACTCAAGAAAAAGATTACAGAAGAGCAACAATATTTAGAAGATCCCCCACACTCAGGTACCAAACCATTTTTATTGGTTTATGTTATTCATGTAACAATTTTGGGCACAAGGCTATAAACTATAGAGCCTATGCTAAGAACATAATAAACTATGAAGGCTACTCTAAAATTAATCATCTTAGAAAGCCTCATGAAGCATATAACAGAAACTATAATGGTTTTTTATCATTAAATAATGAAGTAGAATGCTATAAATGCAACAATTTTGGACACATGGCCAAACATTGCAGATTTAATGTTCCTCCAAAGGAACCAAAGCAGGATTTCAACAATTGTGAACCATCAAGGATATAGAAAAAGAAGTAGGATAAACTGAACATTGAAGAATGTTCAATTGCTCTACAAGCCCAAAGAACAAAAAGTGATTGGTGTGTTGATAATGGTTGTTCAAAGCATATGACAAGTGACAAGGACATGTTGTATCTCTAAAGAAAGAAAGATATGGATTAGTTTTGTTTGGCAATGATAACTCAACCAAAATTATAGGAAAAGGCACAATCAAGTTTGGAAGTAAAGATGCCATGGAAGAAAATGTCCTACTTGTTGAAAATATGAAGCATAATCTGCTAAGTGTGAGTTAAATGTGTGACAGGGACATACACTTCTATTCAACTCAAAGAAATGTGAGATAAGGAAAGAAGTATCAGGCAAGTTGGTTGCGACAACCATAAGGACTCCGAACAACATATACATATTAAATGAGATCGGACAGGAAATATGTTGCTTGGGAAGGGAAAATGAAAGTTGGACTTGGAAAAAAAGAATGGGTCATATGAACTTGACAATCTTGTAAGAATCAACAGAAAGGAAGCGGTAAGAGAAATGCTTGAAATTTCAAAGCCAACCAATACTATATGCAAGCATTGTCTGCATGGAAAACAAACAAGAGCAAAGTTCAAAACAAAGGAATACTCTACAAATAAATCATTGGAGATTGTACATAATGATCTATGTGAACCAATGAGAATAAAAGGGTTGAATGGTGAACAATACTTCATGCTACTTATTGATGATTTTACAAGAATGATCGCAATTTGTTTTCTCAAGAAAAATTCAGAGGCATTCAAATGTTTCAGGATATTCAAAGAGATGGTTGAAAATGAGTCTGTTTTGAAAATCAAATGCTTGAGATCATACAATGGAGGTGCGTTCACATCAAAATAATTCATGGTATTTTGTGAAGATCATGGAATAAAAAGGCAATTCTCAACAGCTAGGACACTTCAGCAAAATGGAGTCATTGAAAGGAAGAACAAAATTGTACATGAGATGGCTAGAACCATGTTGAAATATTCCAAGTTGAGTAATATCTTTTGGGTACAATCAATACATACAATTGTTCATATCTTGAACAAATGAATGCTCATAAGTAATGGTGACAAGATTCCATATTAGCTATGTAAGGGAATACCGATGAATTTTAATCACTTTAGAGTGTTTGGAAGTAAATGTTACATAAAAAAAGAAGATAAAAGGATTGGAAAATTTGACTCTTGAGTCAATAAAGGCATATTGGTTGGGTACTCAAGCAAAAGCAAGGCATACAAATGATACAACCTAAGACTCAACAAAATAGTGGAAAGCATCAATGTAAATATTGATGAAACAAATGTGTTGAAGACTAGAGAAGAAAGCGGAAATTTAAAAGAGCAGGAATCAGAACCAAAAGAAGAAGAGGCAAAAGAAGAAGAAGAAGAAGAACAACAACAACAAGAGAAGCAACCAGAAGCAGAACAAGAAGAAAACGACAAACAAGGTCTTCAAATGCCTTCTAGGAAACCTAATTGTCGGGTTCAGAAGAATCATCCACTAGAACAAATTATTGGAGATAAAAATGCAAGAGTAGAAACCAAGGGAAGCAAAGGGGTAAGTACACCAGAATAGAGACATCTATCACTAATATCCACAGTTGAACCAAGTAGCTTTGAGGAAGCCATAAATGATGAAAATTAGGTCAAGGCTATGGAAGAAGAACTGAATCAAATAGAGAAGAATGAGACATTGGAACGGGTTCCAAGACCCAAGGTCAAAAATGTTACTGGTACAAAATGGGCATTCAGAAACAAACTAAACGAAAATGGACAGGTAACCAAAAACAAGTCAAGGCTAGTATGCAAAGGATATGCTCAAGTTGAAGGAGTATATTTTGAAGAAACTTTTGCTCATGTTGCCAGAATGGAAGCAATCAGAATGATCTTGGCCTATGCATGTTCCAAAAGAATCATAGTATATCAAATGGATGTAAAATCACCATTTCTAAATAGAGAATTAGAAGAAGAAGTCTACATTGAACAACCAGAAGGGTTTCTACTGTCAAAAAGATAAGATTGTGTTTTTAGATTGAAGGAAGCTATGTATGGACTCAAGTAAGCTCCTAGAGGCTAGTATTCAAGATTGGACAAGTACTTACAACAACGAGGATTCAAAAAGGGTAATGCAGATAGAAATCTCTACACAAAATTGGATAGGAACAACATGCTTATCATAGAAGTATATGTGGATGACCTCATCTTTGGAAGTGGCAATGACAGGTTGAGTAAGAATTTTTCCAAAGACATTCAGAATGAGTTTGAAATGTCCCTACTTGGTGAGTTGACTTTGTTTTTGGGACTCCATTATATATCTCATATAGATGAAGGTATTTTCATTTCCCAAACCAAGTACATCAAAGAAATGTTGAATAAATTTGAAATGGAATATTGCTAACCCATAAATACTCTTATGGTGACTAGTTGCAAGTTGATCAAAGATGATGAATCTAAGGAAGAAGATCAAAGACTCTATAGATTGATGATTGGAAACCTACTCTATGTGACATTCTCAAGACCAGATGTGATGCAAGTAATTGGACATGTTGCAATATTTCAAGCAACAACAAAGGAAACTCATGGTGGAAGTAAATATGATCTTCATATATCTCAAACGAACAACAAAGTTTGTATTTTGGTATCCGAAAGGGAATGAGCTGACTATGGTAGCCTACACAGATGAAAATTGGGTAGGAAGCATTGATGATAGAATAAGTACTAGTGGGGCAGCTTTCTACTCGAGTGATTGTCTAGTGTCCTGGTTAAATAAGAAGTAGTGCTCAGTATCCTTGTTTACGACAAAATAAAAATATATTGCAACAACAACATTTTGTACTCAAGTCGTCTAGATGAAGAAAACCCTGCAAGACATACAAGTAAATTATTGTTAGCACTGAGAGTCACACTTAGACAGTTGTAAGTGCAATCCCAATACCCATCAGAATATGAAAGATAAATGTTTATAAAAGGTGGCAAATGGATGGAAAACTCATAAAATAATGTCAATCACAGATAACTCCATACAATATACACCATCAAATAAGGCCTTGAATAACTTCAGATCGGGTTTAAAGAGATAAACTAATTAGGTGGAAGACTTGACAAGAAATGTGTAATATGTGTATCATCTACATCAAGTAACAATAACACACATACGAAGAAAACTCTTTGAAATAAGAACTTCTTAAGATCAAAGAGAAAGACTCTGATATATTTGTAAACAATATCACAATAGATCCTTTATTGCAACAAATATACAATTAGCCAGATGAATCATTCAATAGACTATAATCAAAGTAAGATAGCAAAAATATGATAAAGAAGCAATATTGATTTCCATTATCCAAAGTGTCTTAGGTCAAGTCCATACAATAGGAGATACTCTCTGCTACATAGAGAATATAAAAAATATTAGTCCTCTCTCACACCATTCAAACCTCTCCTCAGTCTTACAATGTATGTTTTATATCCTAAACTACCATTGACAGCTTTACAAGTCGAATAAAAACTTCCTCATAGGACCCATGTGCCTAAGGAAAGCGTGGCAACAAGTGTACAACAGAAAAGAAATAGATTGTTATTTTCCAAGATGATGTTGGCAACATTTGCAACATCTTTTTAAAGGATGATGATGTGTCCATTTGAGTGAATTATCTATAGACATGTGGCCTCCCATATCACAACTGACCTTCAGAAGCTGGAACACATCTATATTGAAATCTAACAACTTTATTTTCCCCCAAAATACCCAAAAAACTGAGTTTGCAGTGCTACGCTGCAAATTGTCCTCAAACAGCCAATTTGCAGCACTAGGAGCTGCGAACTTTCCTGTAGTGGCATGTTTCGTGTTACCAAACTCTTAACATCCCATAACTCTATCACGTGTCCAAAAATGTTGTAAACTTTATAATCTTAATAATCTTGATTAAAAGAAAACATCCAAATTGATAATCATGGTTTACAAAACATAGTAATCACCAAAAATGTTGTAAAATGCATGAAACAAGAAATTTGACCAAAATTGATGCTGGTTATGGAGGCTCAATATATTTATTTTTTAATTTTGGAGCTCTCCTGGTAGAAACCTTGGCGAGCATATCTAGGTTTATCTTGGCCAATTCTTCTTTAAAAGGTTGTAGTTTTGCCTTGAATTTCCTGATTTGAGCTTGATGAGATCTGTTCTGCCTATAGATATTTATGAGTTGTCTGTGAAGTGGAAAGAATATTTTGGCCAAGAACTTAGCCTTGTCAATAGTCTCATGGTACATTCCCATCATCCCCTTAAGCTTCTTCCTAGAATCCAAGTCTTCCTTCTTCAATTTATCAGCTTCAGCTCTTGCTCCCTTGAGTTGCCTCTTGAACCTCTTAAAGGTGGGATTGCTTTCATGTTGAGGAGTAGTGATATCAACAATTTCAATGGGATGCTCAAAATATTTGAATTTACCTTTCCTCTAGGCTGAAGTTTATGTTACATCATCCTTCACAAGGACATTTTTCTTGGTTGTTTCTCTAGTAAAAGGCCTCCTAGGCTTAACCTTGTCTACAACAATGGGCGAGGGGAAAAAATTATTTCTTTCTCTCATGCATGTGGATTTGCTTGAAGGAACCTCCATAGGAATAGGATATGCCATGGGTGAAGCTTCTCTATATGAAGGTTGTGAAGGCCCTTAGTGGTTTCAACTTCAATTGGGGTACTATTCTAACTGATAACCTCTATAGGCACATTGAAATTTTTCTTATGCTAAAAGCGGAAGACCAATCCACTCCATTTTATATGCCAACTTATAGAATGGATACAATTTGTTTCCATAATTCTTTTCCTCAAATGGGTTTGCAGTGGACTCCAAGTTCTACAGAACCTATTCATATTTATCATTCTAAGCTATGGGAAGAAAATGTCAAGGAGCATTTTTATGAAATATTTCATCATGTTATTATTCCTCTTCACCAAGAATTATTTGATTCTCTACCACCTAGGATCACAAATCAAGCTATGCACAACTTAGATCAAATTGGTGATTGGCATATTGAAGAAACATTTTCCTATTTTAGGGTTTATGGGTGTAATGCTCCTCCTCGTGCCTTGCCTAAATTTATGCCCGACAGACTTGTTTGCAGAGAAATATCCTACCAAATAGTAGGTACAGGCATAACTAAATAATTATACGCTTCCTCCAAGAGAATTTTGCCTACGTTTCTTGTGCATATAGGCCCATCTACTATTTCCAGTGTAATCCATGCCAAAATAGAAGCTATGGAATTAAAAGATATCAATTTGTCTTATATTGAACTTAAGAGGCGTGACCTTTTAAAAAATTTAGATGAACATTGCCTTCTTATTGGTGTAAAGAGATATGTTCATGAAGAATCTCCTTGTGATAATATTTTCAGGAGAGATATGTCTTATCAAGAAGTTTTGCAGAGAATTCAAGGCCTCCCTAAGTATGCACTTGATGGTTTATAAAATTTCTATCAGGCAAGAAGGATTTGCTTCCCATTGATCCTCCAAAAAGAGTATATAGAACAATATCCTAGGACTCAACCAAAGACACAATTTATAGTATCTCAGACAGACAAATCAACAGAAAAATTATCTCAAATGATCAACCCTTCCCAACAACAGATGGAATCCCAGCCAAACTAGAAAATTGTCGAGGTAATTTTAGAAGTAATATTAGAAGAAATATGGATGCCTTGACATAGTTCCCAAGGTAAATCATTATGGATGCCTTGACATAATTCCATAGCGAGGAATCATCTCAGGAACAACACTACCTACATAAAACTCAAAAATTATTAATGCCCTTTTATTTCAAACTAAGCATTGACCTTTATTGTTACACATTATTTTCGTCATCCCTATGACCTTTACTAATGTAAACTTGTCCTTTGTCTTTAGAAGGATCAGTGGCCCAAATTCATAAAGAAAGAAGGGAGAAGAACTTTGCTTGAGAGAAGAAATTATATTTTCCTTTGTAAAAACCCTATTAAGGAAGGTCGTCGTAGGCTACACTATATATAGGGTGCGACAATACCTGATCGTCGCCCCCTGCTCTAAATCTAGGCTACAACGTCTCTGCAGGCTACACTATACTTAGGGTGCGACAATTTTCGTACGTGGGAAAACGAGCATCTTCTCGATGATTCTAGAAGGAGAAGCTTCTATGGTGAGGTGGCCTCTAATTGGTTTGGATCTTACTCGCTTTTCTGATTTAGTGGGATCATCCTAACCTCCTCACCGTATCCTCTTCAACTTATAAAAAGAGAGGAGCTCTCATGGGAAAATTTAGTTGGCTAGAGCTTGTAGATTGGAAATTTGGCTTGAGATTGTTGGCTTGATTAGATTGGCTTTGAACTTTGCTTTGTCAAGATAGATTGTGAGTGACTTTCAGATCTATAGTCACAAAATCTGTGGATCAAAAGTGTGTGGGAAGCAAGGAATTGTTGGAAGGGATCTTACGACATCAAGGCTTTGGTTGTAATCTCTCTTTCTATTATTTAATACAGATGCACTTTTCTTTCCTATATGAATCTTATTTGTCCATATTGTATGATTCCTTGATCACATACATAGTTTCATATCAAGTAGGCTATGTTATTCTTGTCTTTGTTGGCTTGTGTTCCTTTGCAAATATTTCTCCATAAGCCTTACGACGGAGCTTGGATTGCATTGACAAAGTCAGATCTTCGATATTTAAAAGGTATGTCCTAGATCCATTTCTCATTTGATAATTGAAATCTAAGGAAAGAGTAGTGTACTGTCTTGTTTTGTTCTAGTTTCATAGTGAAGCTAGGGGGATTGATTTGTGTCGGCACTTAACAATTAGCCCGATACATTTATGAATAAACTATGTCACTCAAAGTATGCATGGGTATGGAGATGCAAAAAAATATATAAAGCATGGCATGGATGCAATGAGTGTCGAGTTTCTTGCCACAAAGAAAAGAGTTAGTGGAGAGCAGTGGGGACAAAGTGTTGGAGGAGAAATCTACATACCTCATCACAATGTAGCATAAGGAAAGAATACACTCGCTACCTGATAAAATTGTGTTTTAAATATAGAGATAGCTAGAAATTTATTTTGCATCAGAGTATATATAGAATAATGGTTGACCATTGGTTGACCATAATCTCAACATTTAACTCGTGGTAATTTGTTTGCAAGTCTTTAAGCCGCTAGAGACGTTTAGTTGTGAAGCACTCAAATAAATCAGGTTTAGTTAATTTATGTTATCAATAATTTAGTTTGTTATTTTTTAATTTTGTCATGCTACTATCAGGCAAGGAACATTTTATTTGATCACAAGGAAATCAAACCATGGAGACTCTGGTGTGAATATACATTTTTTAATGCAAGGAAAATTTTACTTTATTTTTTTCCACTTTTCCATTTACAATGTTAAATATACACTTAATAATTGTAGTGGCACCAGGGGTTCTTTCCCTGTTTCCACCACTAGTGAAGCTAGGGTTGTTGACAGGGATGGGCTGAGAAAGTCCCTTTGAGTAAAATATTTTCATCTTTTAATGGGGACTAAGAATTGAAATGGTCTGAACTTGGAGATCTCATTGAATTTCCTCTGGGGATAAGTAATATCTCAGGTAAGTTTGAATGGTTTTGAATTCTTGTTGTTTTGTGGGGTCTCAATCAGTGCACCAATTATACTGGAACTTGTAAGTCCAAAAAATATTCATAAAATGCATCTTGTTTGTTATTTAGTTGTACAAAATAATTGAAAATCATTTTAAATCATTATGGATTCCTTGACATAATTCCCTAGCCAGGAATCATCTCAGGAACAACACTACCTACATAAACCTTTGAAATTATTAATGCCCTTTTATTGCAAACTAAGCATTGACCTTTTATGAATAACCTATGTCACTCAAATTATGCATGGGTGTGGATATGTAGAAGAATATATAAATCATGGTATGGATGCAATGAGTGTCGAGTTTCTTGTCACAAAGAAAATAGTCAGTGGGGAGAAATGGGGAGAAAGTATTGGAGGATAAATCTACATACCTTAGCACCATGTAGCAGAAGGAAAGAACACACTTGCTACCTGATGGACTTGTGTTATAAAGATAGAGGTAACTAGAAATTTCTTTTACATCCAAGTATATATAGAATAATGGTTGACCATATCCTAAGCATTTAACTCATGGTAATCTGTTTGCAAGCCTTTAAGACGCTAGAGACGTTCAGTTGTGAAGCACTTAAATAAATCACATTTAGTTAATTTACATTATCAATGATTTAGTATGTTATTTTTTAATTTTGTCATGCTACTTGTTAGTACCATCTTTATTACTTCCACTAATTTAGCAAGTTGAAGGAAGAAGTCAAGATTCCAGAGCCTCTGAACAATTAAGAGTGATCTCACTTCAAGGAAACTTGAATAAATGGAAAGAAATCCATGCCCTTGTGTGCATAAGAAAAAATTGAAACACTCAGGCACTTATCGGAGGTGAAAAGGGGCCCATCCCGCCCTAAAAGGGGCCCATCCTGCATCATAGAACCTAGATGCTAGTAAGAAGGTGGAGCCCGATCGATCTGATGGTTTTTGAGAAGCACATCGATGGTTGGGATCTCGTCGTGCCACAAAACATGCACAGGTGTTAAAATACTAGGCCATCGGCCCCCGAACCACTGACCCACCAGGATTCAGTTGCAACACTTCTCCATATTTCTCCCGATCTGGTGACACATCATCTTTCCAGTAGGGCATCTGACAAGCCAACCAATAGCTTCCACATGGATAGGTGGAACCCACTAGAGACACATGTCATCACCCCGAATTCGGGTGACACGTGTCACCCCCTGACACCTCAGCATCAATGCAGACAAATAGAAATTTTCCATGTGTCTGTGGGACCTAGCTGACATCAACATGACATCATCACATCTTAAATGTTATGGGGTTGTTGGTCGATTCATATCGACGACTCCCATTGGTTTGCAGAGTGATATCAATGATCCATATTAAAAAAACCATAGCCATTTTATAGAGTTTCATGGAGCCAGATCAACAGCTCTTGTCAATTTGAGACCGACGGACAAAATCATCTCATCCATCGGCCCACCGGGCCATCGATGCATCAGTGAAGCACATTCTCCCATTTCCCCCGATGTCGAGATATGTCATCATGCCAATGGAGCTCTACCAAATCCAACCAACAGCTTCCATGTGGATAGGTGGAGTCCACTGAATACACAGGTCAACACCTCAAAGTCGGGTGACACGTATCAACCCCTCCAATCAGCATTAGCATGGACCAGTATGAGATTTCCATGTGTCCAGGGTGATGTCAACATGAATCTATCCATGACTTAGTCAATTTTCGCATTTGATCAAGCCAAATCGATAGCTCTCACTGGTTTGAGATCGAGGACCTAGATTATATCGGGCCACCAGACTCCACTTTCAACACTTATCCAACTTTACCCTGATTCAATGACACATCATCATGCTAGTGAAGCTCTATTAAGGATCGATGGCCCAAATTCAACTCTAGATCGACAACCCAGATTAAATACCGGGCCCTTAGATCACCAGGACACTAGGCCACCGGGTTGTAGACTCCAAATATATCCCTTAGATTGACCTTGATCCAGTGAGATGTCAGTAGGGCATTTGTCATGCCAACTAGTGACTGCCACGTGGGCAGGTGGAACCTACTGGAGACATGTATCATCCCCTACCACATCAACATTAGTGGGGACTAATGTGGGCTTTCCATGCATTGAGGACAACGCCATCATAACCTCGGTTATGCCTTAATTGATTTCTGGAGTTTTGTGGAGCTAGATCGACGAATCTCATTGGTTCGATATCGAGGACCAGGATCATATCATTCATCGGACCATCAAGCCATCGACGCATTATTGGAGCACGTCCTCCCTTCTCTCCCAATCTGAGATACATCATCACGCCAACATATTTTCCATATATATGTGTGTGTGTGTGTGTGTATTAAAAATTTATACAATCTGTGTCAGCATTTCGACGACATGTTCATTGCTCTTTCGACAAAGGTTTGGTTTTACTTCAAGGTTGGGTCATTGTTCTTTCAATGAATATTTTGACGAAGGGTCATTTTTTATCAATAAATGTTCACACTTTAGTCGTTTCTCTTTCGATGAATGTTCATGGTTTAGTCATTTCTCATTGGACGAATGTTCATGGTTTAGTTGTTTCTCCTTCGACAAACCATTCGATAAACAATTGTTGCTCTTTCGTCGAATGTTTGTGGTTTAGTTGTTGCACATTCGATGAATGGTCATTCCTTTTCCATCGAATGTTCATCATTTAGTCATTTCTCCTTCGACTAACCTTTGACGAATATCTGTGGTTTAGTCATTGCTCATTCGACGAATGGTCGTTGCTCTTTCGAAAAATGTTCATGGTTTAGTCATTTCTCTTTCGACGAAGGTTTTTTTCTCTTGCAATGAATAGGTTGTCGAAACAACAGTGAAACCTGAGTCATCACAGTTCTGACCCTCCTGTGATGAAAAAAATGGGTTCAAGTTGTCGTTTGAAGACCAACGAGCTACATACAAATATTTTACTAGAAGTGCGACTAACTATTTCGTCAGAAGTGTAGTCAGACTAAGGACAAACTTTTTTTCGTCGCAAGAGTGTCGAAATTATAATGACGAAAATGGAGTCCATGCTTTCATTGGAGTCATGACACGTTTGCGATGAAAATTCATCGATAAAGTGTCGAAAAAGTGGTCCAGTGTAATAATATGAGCTTCATGAGTATGACCTTACCTAGGTTCCAAGCCTAAAAGTGTTGGAAATTCCACCTTGTCCTCATACAATATTCAATCTATCCATGTTTTTGTTCATAACCAAACAAAAGGGAAAGTCTCAAGGTGTTGATGAATTCATCAAGTGGTTGCACTGGCTATATTATTTCACCTAGCATGCCTAGTTCCTAGTTAGCTAGTAGGTTAGGAAAGAATAAGTTCCTTTGAACATTACTCTAGGATTCTTGTGTGTTTATTTCATGCATTCACTTTCCTTTCATTTTATTTTCCTTAGAATAATTACATGCTTTCATTATACTTACATAATATTTTAATTTCACGTAAAGTAGTTGTATTCTAAGGTGGTAGAATTTCCACGTTTCTCACGTTTCCCCAAGTTTAAATGTGTGGAGATTGCAGGTTTGATGTGAGATTCTAGAGTTCTCATACACTCTTATTCTAAGAGTGAATGTCCCCAAGTAGGAGCCAGATGTTTCCCTTTCAAGGTAACTAACTCTAGAGACACACTCATTCGGGTGTGATGATGTTGTTTGGATGATCTCTCCTGATTCAGGCTTGTTCTTCTAGTTCTTCCATCAGATACATGATGACCTAATCACATCACTCATGATTTCTTTAGATGACTCTATCATGGTATATTAGCTCCTTATATGCCTTACTCCTCATATGTTATGTGCAATCATATATGGTACTTCATGCATGAACTTTATTTCATTTGATGTGTTATGCTCTTATGTGTGGGTTTCTTGCTTAGACACGGTGTGACAATTTCTTACATAGTTGTGAACGTAATCAACATTGGGTTTGATCTAATAACACGTCTTAACAATAAAAAAAATTGTTATTTTGTCTCGTTGTGCCATGGGGGACATGATTGTCCTTAGATAAGTGTTGTCATGAATCAGGTCAAGTCATACTACTAGGGATCTAATTAAGTTGGCATACTTCATATCTTAACCATGCCTAACACTTTCCATCGTATCCCTTTCACTTCCATCACATTCATAAAGAAGATATTATCCCCACTTAAGTTTGACTTATCATATGACATCTAGCAAGGTCTTGTTGAACAAATTGAAAACCAATGTAAGCCTAAGTCAAATAAAGCCAAAAATGATAGAGGTGAAGAGCATGTAAGTAAAAAAATGAAGCTAGAGATATGTCACCTCATTAAAAAGGCCCAACCCCTAATCCCTATGCTAAAAAAATACATATCTAAAGAAAGGACCGAGAAATCAAAGAAAAGATAAAAAAAAAAAAAGGTGTAATAAATAAAGTGTCAAGGTGGTAACTCTAAGAAAAGCTCCCACTCAAAGGCTTGCATGTGTAAATAATAAATATTCCTAGCTCTTGAAAGCTAGTTGGACTAGTTAAAATACCTTTTACATCATCAAGTATGACTTTGAGGGTCAATACATGATTTTCCCCTTCTCTTTTCATAAGATATCCATTATTTTTGCCTATCTCTAACCAAGTGATATAGGAAATAACTTTTTTCTTAGGAATTGTTAGATGTAACAAGGGTAACGTTGTCCCACCATGGTAAAATTAAGAAGATTATAAAATTAACTTATGTTATGATGTTGTTAGAAGAGATTAATTACTGCACATTTCCTAATGACTTGTATTGAGACTTGATTCACCATTATAACTGGGCACCCCACATTGGGATCCATGCTAGTTACTTTGCTTTGTGCTAGTTAGAATACTTGTTGTAGTACTTAGGCTAAGTCTATTTTTCATATTAGTCTTCCATGGAAACCTTATGGTGTATTAAGTATCTAAAGTTGAAAACCATTAGCAATCCTTCACAGTGCTAATGAATTCAAGTGTTGAAGATACAAGAATGTCACTCCGGGTTTGATCAAGTGACTCCATTTTCCAAATAGGATAGGGAACTGATATTCCTTGCAATTTTCATCCATCTCATTTAACTTTTTCCCTTTTTATTTTTATTTTTTGTTTGCAAGCAATCTAAGGTTTAGTTTCAGTTATATCTTCTGATTTGGATTTCTCTTACACATTCATTAGACTGCTAAAATTGAATACTTAGCTAGGAAGAATTTGGATTGGATGCACATCACCTTTTTCCTCATAGAAAAAACCTCATATCAATTTGCTAACACCCTCCTTTAGTTAAAGACTTATTCATTGCATGGAGGATTGACATAGATCTAATTTTTCTCCCTTTTTCACTTTAATCACATAGATCTAGTCATAAAGGTTTAAATAAACCTAATCGATGTCCTTTCTATTTACACCAATCATTTGTTTTGATGCACTTACTATTAATGGATGTTGCTTTCTAAGGGGTCGATTTCATTTTCCATTTAAAAAAAATTCTATATCAAATGATCCATTAGTTGTTATCTTGTGAATGGATGGGTTAATTGAATCATAAATCAGGTGGTGCCTTGATTTAATGAATTATGTGGTTGGGGAATGTTTATGAGTATTGGGAACTTCCTTTCATGGATTTGATCTTGGATTGACACACAATGTTTGGCATTATCTATGGCCTATACATTTCTAAGAACATAATTGATGTTTAATATCTTTGAATGATTTGCTATAAATAATCAAACAATTCACCATTTTTAATGTTGGTCACTATCTGATGGGCTACTAAGTAAATTGTTGAAGTAACCTTCTTTTAACTTTCAATTGTATCAGATCAAATTTGCTAAATAGATGGTAATCCTCTTGGAATGTTTTGTAAAATACATCTTTCTTTATTGATTGTGTTTTTTAATATTGAGGGTTTGAAGATTATTTATGATGTATGGCATCTAAATTCATTTGAGCACTCCATGGTTTTGTTTATGCTACATATAACCCACATAAACAAATCGACGCCTTAAACACTCAAATGACCTATGATAAATAGTTGAAAAAATCATGTTTATTGGCTCTCTGATCATTGTTGTAAGGTTCTGAGAATATTGCATGACAGTTTGAAATACACTAAACAAGTTCACTATGGTTAATTCTGCAATTTAGTCTTCTTGTCATGGGTACATTGGTGGATGTTTGATTTTGGAATGTTCATAGTCACTATTGTTCTATTGTTGATAAAATTGTCAAATATGAATGTTTTTGTCCTTATCTTGTGGAATATGGTTGTAATAGCAGTAAACACGCTTGATGGTATGTGTCATTAACACTTTCATACTATTAAAATTGTTATTCCATAAGCCTTAAATATGATCAGAATAATCACATCTAAAAGACAACAACAATTCTAAATGTTTTTTGATGAGTGGTTAATTATTTGTTAAAATTCACATGATAAGAATTTTCACTATTACTCTCACAAAATGTTGGTGTAATGGGTGAAATATGGTTTCCCTACACACACTCTTAGATACATTTTGATACATTTTTGATAACATATAGACACTACACACATTATAAGTGTTCCTAAACCACATTCAAGTTTGATAATAAAAAAATTGGCGTTATAAGAAAATGTGTGATATCACATCAATTTAACTATCATCAACATATGATTTTTCAAATGTAGATAGTGACACTTTCTTGAAGTATGATTTAACATAATGGTGAATGGATCATGCAATATGTTAGTTTGAGATACAATTGAATAACTTTTCAAGGCATGCATGGTGGATGGCCTATGGTTTATACAATTGGACAAGTGCATATGAACTTCTTTTGACTAATTCCTCACAATCAATTGGGTTCAACTTGCTAAGAACTTCATTTTGGATGATTTAATTGAAAATGATTGCTTAATATTCATTTGGGGAATTTATAATTATCTATTTTCATGTGTAACAACTCATTATTCACATAAGGTAATATAATCATTATTGGTAAAGATTCACAAATCAATTTAATGGATTACACTCACCCTCACAACAAACTTAGTTAAATTGACCATAGGGATTCCCCCCTAGGATAGGGTAGCTTATTTCCTTACTATAAAGTGTGGGTCAAGGCCACTGAGGTGAGAGTGGATGGATTTCCTAATAGTGCCTCTAGGCTCTCACAATTTGTGGTTAGGAGTTTCTTCACTTAGTGAGAGTTTGAGTGCTAATAGGAACCATGGTGAAAATTCCAATACTACCCCCACTTCCACTTATACTTCCAATATGTTGTATATTCTTGAAACACTTCCCATGTTTCCTGAAACATTTGATATTATTTATACTACCTCCATTGATTGTAATACTCCATCCACTTCCTCTACTTCTTATGACTATCCAATCCTTCCTCAACAATATAAATTTTTTTCTTCTAGTACTATCCATACTCCCTCACATAATGAATCCCCATATTCCTCTTTACTTCCATTCTCATCCTCCTTGAATGGAAACCCAAATATAGAAAAATCCAAGAAGAAAGATGTGATAGAGCTCTAAGGAAAAGATATAAGCATCACCAAATCATTGCCTTGAAAAAAAGAAGCTAAATATCCAAGAAGAAATGTTGACGAAAGTCTGCTACAAATTCTGGTGATGAAGAATATCAAAGAGTGAAAAATAAGGAGGAAGAATTAAAGAAAAGCGAGGAAGACTTGAAAAATACTTCTGCAGAGAAAATTCCGAAAGAAAATGTTGAAGAATATTTTGATTCAAAGTATGGTACACCTTTGTACTATAAATAATACTTTGGAGAAATGCATGAAGTCAAGAAGACATCGGAACAATTAGTACGTCGATCTCTTCAGTTCAAGAAACAAGACAGGTATATGTAGCTTATGAATTCCAATTTGAAGGTACAAAACATTATAGATTTGATGCTTTAATTGGCATTGGAGCTTCAATCTCACTTGCCAAGAAGAATTGCATTCATTTAGATGTGTGGGATTCCATTGAATGTACTATCAAATTTGCATGCAAAGAGAAAAAGGAATATGTATAACATAGTATTCATATCCCTATTAGATTTTTAGGTATGAAGTCTCTTATCAGTTTCATTCAATTTGAAGAATAGGGAGTTGACATCTTGATTGGAAATTATTATTTATCACAACATTTACCCCTGACAATCTATGATAAAAAGATTACATTGCTTATCAATGGAAATATTGTTTTAATTCCTACTAAGCATGTTTGTGAAAAAAGGTTAACAAGAATTTTGGTAAGTAGATGTATAAAATAAAATCCTTAAAAACATTTAAAAAGAATTGCACATCTAACAAAATAAAGAGAATATTACGCTAAAGAGTTGCAAGAGATTGATCCAGGTGGATATTGGTGGCCACCCACCTATTCTAACTGGCTCCTCTTGATAGTTTTAGTTCAACACGTTCGTATATAATTCTTTGTAATTGTGGGTTCTACAGTTCCAAGGCTATCTGAAGCCCTACACAACTTCCAGTTGGATATTAATGACCTCCCACCTAATCCAATTGGCTTATTTTGGAAGTTTTCATGTCAGTACATCTTTTTTTACTTCCAAGGCCGTTTTGGGGCCCTAAACAATGTTTTTTGTCTTGCCATAGTCAAACTATACATAGAGTCAAATTTTGATGGCATAATGTGTAGTTCTCAAAAATACCTTTCCAACGGGCTATCACGTGCCTAAAACGGAGGTCGTATGCAAACGTTACGACCCCAGGAAGTTGAGGTACCAACTTACCCATCGGGGCCCACATAACCTTTGGTGTTTCATCTCCTAGGGTTAGGTTTTTAGATGTGTAGGGTTTCAGAATTCATGAGTAATGTTAAAAAGGACTCTAGAGCCTCATTGTAATCATCCTGCTCCGATGGATGCATGTAGCAGGCACATCTCTTCTCAGATATAGCTACCACCATTCGAGCAAGTTGTTTTCAATTTTGTAGTTTTACAGTTTCAACCTATTTTATTTATTCAATAGAAGTTATTGTTCACTGGATATTTGTTGTTGTTCTTCGTAACTCTTTGTTATTGTATTTAGTCTGTTATTCATTTTGTTTCGCTCAAAAATCCAGATCAGTGGTATCAGAGTGGTCTTCTCTTCATTTATTTTTCTTCGTGCATGTCCCCGAAAAGATCTGGGTACAAGAAGTCAGGACTCGAACCAATCAAACCTTTGTAAGATCAATTGCACTAAGCCTGACAACAACCCATGGGGGGTGAAAATAAAGATGATAGAGTAGGATATCCTTTTAAATGTTTCTTGAGGAATCCCTTGCATGACAAAGGAACGGAATGATGGAAAAATTTGCATAGATCCTTTGGCGGTTGCCCATAGGAGACACATCTTCATCAAGTGACCATGCAACCCCATTCAAGGTATAGGTAAATTTTGATATTTCATTATTTGAAGGATTGATAGATGCAGATGTTGTAGATAAATGGTTGAATCTACTCGAAGGTTATTTTTTAGTCCACAATTTTTTAGATAGGGAAAATATTACTTTTTCACTCCTCAAGGCCATTCCCCATGTTAATGACTGGTGGGATACTTACTCTGAGCAAAGGGCCATAGAGGAATTTGCAATATTTGCAGTCGCCCCCACGTGGGATTCCTTCATGGATTCCATTAAAGAACGATACTATCATGTTGGAAGCTATGATGACCAGTACACAAGATGGACCACCCTGCATTAGAAAAGAGACCAGACAATACCAAATTTAACCAATATTTTCCATACCATGCGCACCAAATTGGGTATCAAAGACTTTGAACGACATTTGGTGCTCAAATACTGTGGTTTTTTGCATAGATACATTCAAACAGAAATGAAGTTTCTGGACATCACATCATTAGGTACAACTTATAGATATGTTGTCAAGATCAAGCAGAAATTTAAGAAGAAGAGGTGAGAGTTTGGATCTGCAAACTCCTCATAGCTAAAGCAGGGAAAAGGCGGCCCCAACCCACAAAACAAGGGACAGAGAAAATATGGCCACTCTCAGGACAACCAGTCCAAGCCACAACATAATAAGGGTAATGAGAAGTTGAAAAAGGACACAGTAAAATGGTGTGAATACTATAAAATCCCTTGGCACAACACCGAAGAATGTCGCTCCAAGTAGTCACTGGTGGTCGATCTGAAAGATTTCGAGTCAAAGGAAGATTCTAACTCTAAATCAAATCCAAAAGGAGGGAAACATATTATTGATGTCGAACCCAGTGTCATTGTCTCTACCACCAAAGTCCATCCAAGTGAACCATAAGAACTAGAGGAATGGGAACGCCTCTTTCACTCACAAATGTGGGTAAAGGGGGTTGTGCTTCATTTCATTGTCGATAGTAGTAGTCAAAAGAACCTGATATCAGCAAAGGTTGTCAAGCAACTGGACCTGCCGATGACACTGCACCTGACGCCCTACACCATCGGTTGGCTTTGCCAAGGAACAGATCTTCACGTCAGCCAACAATGTCGTTTTCCCTATGACATCAAGCCCTTCAAAGACGAGGTATTGTGTGATATTTCTCCCCTTGAAGTTTGTGATGTTATTTTAGGACAACCATATTTGTGGAAGAAACATGTTGTGTATGAGTCTAGACCCCATTGTGTTATTATTACTTTTGGTAGAAAATTGTACAGGATACCAAAGGTAGCGCCACCTACCGCTATTTCTTTAATCTCTGCTAAGCAATGCAGTAAGGTCATTTCATAGGCCAAGAAGTTCGTCTTCTTTTTTATCCGTGCCCACAGTAAGAAAAATGTCACTACCACACCCGCCTCTACACAAAGTCTCTCTTTGCAGCAGAAGAAAGTGGACGGGATCGTGGAAGAGTACAGAGACATCTTCTCCTCACCCACTGACGTACCGATGCATTTCCAAGTCAAGCATCCAATTGATCTAACCCTCGGTGCACCTCTACCTAATGGACCACTATATCATCGCTTGCTGATGGAAAATGATGAAATCAAGCGTCAGATCCAAGAGTTGTTTCAAAAGGGGCACATCAGACCCATCTCCTCTCCTTGTGGAATCCTGATTGTACTAGTGCAAAAGAAATATGGGACCTAGTGGCTCTGCATTGATTAAAAAGAATTAAAAAAATCACAGTCAGGAATCGATGCCCAATTCCCCGAATTAATGGCCTTCTTGACAAAATCAAGGGGGAAAATGTTGGTTGTGGAGCTTGATTATCTTCTTGATTCAGAGGTCCTTGCTTTCAGCCGTGTTTATACCCCATGAAGTATTTACACCCCAGAAGTATGTACACTCTTCCACGCGGGGGAGTGCAAAGGGGAAGTACCCCCTCTACAGGGTCCGGGGGGGCTATCCCCTCGACTGGGGGGTCTGGGGGCAAGCAGGCTCCCAAAGAAAAAATTTCCTTGTAAAAGTATATTGTAATTT
>SNQJ01S0074280.1:20574-58022 GCA_010110895.2 Picea sitchensis | reverse complement strand
TTACTTTGACATGGATCAACCTATCTTTGTGATCAATTATTTTTCCTAGCCTCTTTTCTTCTATGAGGTACATTGTATCAATTTGTGATTTATTTTTTAATTCTTATTTTACTATTGGTAAAGTATCCTCCTCTTGTTGTTCTTTTATACCAAAAATTATGAGGTTCAAGGCTCTTTTGTTACGCTCATGGTCCAGTTCGATTAGCTTATTCATTTCCTCTTTGATGTGTTTGATATCCAATTTGTTTTCCATTTTACCGAGGGTTAAATTGTTGGTTAGTTTTTCTTCTAGCTCTTTAATCCTATCTCTCAAGTTGTGGTTTTCTTCAACCCCTCCTTCTTGGGTTGATTGTTTATGTTTTTCCATTTCTTGAATTCTATCATTCATTGTTTGAAATTCACTCTTGAACCCTAAGAATCTATCCTCTATTTGAGTTTGAATGGTATCTTTAATTTTTTTAGCAATCATTGTCTCTAACTCTATTTGGAGTTTTACGTCTCTTTCTTCACTCCTTTATTCATGCGTTGCATTAAGATATCAATTAATTAATACATTAATATATTTATACATTATTAATGTTTTTTTACTTTATTTATATATTTTTTCACTATTAATATTTTTTTACTTTATTTATATATTAATATTTTTTTACTTTATTTATATATTTTTTTCATTATCAATGTATTATTTTAGTAATTTCTTTATTTTATTATATAATTTTCTAATTATTACATGTAATACTTATTATTATTATTATTAACTTTATTAATTACTTTGTTATTAACTTATTTACTACTTTATTTTTGCTAAATTAATTTATAATCTATAAATTTTAATAATCTCTTTATTTTGTTCTTACTTATTTTATTCTTTTATATTTTTTTTTTGTTTGTTAATTTGTGCGGGATCTGTTGGCTACGCGATTAACCTGTGGCTTTAGAAACCGCCTGAGCCACACCAACCCTTAACATGGTTGGATTTTTTGTCCCCACAGGTTTCGAACCGGTGACTTTAACAACACGGAGTAGCTTAACAACACACTCCGTCACCGACTGTCCTATACCTCGAGGACATTTTATTTCTCTTATATTATTTTCTAATTTATAAATAATTATTATTTAATATTTATTTTATTATTGACAATCAATTGATAATTAATAATTTAATTGTTATTAATTAATAAATATTAATATATAATTTCTAACAAAATATTTTTTAATAATTAAAAATATTTTTTTATTATTTAATAATTATTATTAATTAAGTAATATTTTTTTATTATTATTTAATTATTATTAACAATTTAGTAATAATATTAGTACTAATTTATTTATTTATTATTATTATTATTATTATTAATTTATTTAATTAATAAGAATATTAACTAAATTATTAATTATTTTATTTTAAATAATAATTAAGTAATTACTTCTTTTTTTAAATAAAATATATTACCTTGTAGTGTCTGAATATACATGATATCATGCTAGTTGTTTTGCCACCATGGTGGAAACCAGAACGTATGGACATGACAAATGTTCACAGTTCCAAAGCTTAAAGAAAAAGCGACAACTGGGTACATACAAACAAGGGGACTTGCCACCTCTTATGCCACTATCGTGAAAACCGGAACATGCGGTGGACTGATTTCCCGGATCGCCTATCAGACCTGAACCTATTGGACCTGAACCAGAAACTAACGTAGGAAAAATTCACAAAAATTTAGCCATTAAAGAAGAGAAAAAAAAACATGTGAGAATGCTATGCATGTGGCAAGCCCGGGCATCCATCTTGACGAAGTCTGAAAGTAAAGGGTTGGTAACACATCGGGAAACGACTTTTCTCAGGATCGTTTGAGAGGGAATCATACATGACATNAGGTCTTCATTTATAAATATTCTTGACCCTTTTAAGCTCGGAGATTTACTAAGTATGCTATATTTATGGTCATTACAACTTACTTTGACACGAATCAACCTATCTTTGTGATCAATTATTTTTCCTAGCCTCTTTGCTTCTATGAGATAAGTTGTATCAATTTGTGATTTATTTTTTAATTCTTCTTTTACTATTGTCAGCGTATCCTCCTCTTGTTGTTCTTTTATACCAAAAATTATGAGGTTCAAGGCTCTTTTGTTACGCTCATGGTCCAGTTCGATTAGTTTATTCATTTTCTCTTTGATGGGTTCGATATCCAATTTGTTTTCCATATTACTGAGGGTCAAATTGTTGGTTAGTTTTTCTTCTAGCTCTTTAATCCTATCTCTCAAGTTGTGGTTTTCTTCAACCCCTCCTTCTTGGGTTGATTGTTTATGTTTTTCCATTTCTTGAATTCTATCCTTCATTGTTTGCAATTCACTCTTGAACCCTAAGAATCTATCCTCTATTTGAGTTTGAATGGTATCTTTAATTTTTTTATCAATCATTGCCTCTAGCTCTATTTGGAGTTTTACGTCTCTTTCTTCACTCCTTTTTTCTAATGTTTATAACTCTATTTGGATTTTGGCATCTCTCTCTTCTCTTCTTTTTTCTACTGATTCCATATAAGCGTAAAGGATCTCTAGGGTGATTTTGGGCGGCCTTCCCTTGTTAGGATGAGTTTACTTTAAAGCCAATCCAAATATTCTGCACAATCAAAATTTGCGTGCACAATAGTTTCCAGTTCACTCCCAGATTACAGAAATTTCGATCAACCAAACTATTGGAAGAATAATATTATTTCAGGAGCATAAATGCAATCAACTAAGAAAATACACTTTCTCCTAACATGAAATCAAATAGCTGCAACACATTTCAAACAGTAAATAATTTCACTTGAGCTCTTCTTACTTCAACACAGCTGCAAATTCTCTGTGAACACATTCAATTCAAGCTGCAAACACCAGCAGAAAATTAAATGGTAATGTCTAAACTTAACTTTACTCTCTAATCTATGAAGACTAATCTTGTGGAATCTCATAACCACAGAACCCTCTCGTGAGATAGTCAAGCCCATACACACTCTGATACCATGTTAAAAACAGATTTAAAAAAAAAATGCAGCCACAGAAATGAGGAAATATACGATGAACTTTGCAGAACTGCTTTATTATATATGTATAAACAAATATGGTAGCCCCGACGGTTAGCTCAATCGGTTGGTGCCATTGTTGTCAGGGTGTTGTCGGTAATCTGACACGCTATGCAGGACCCAGGACCCCAGTTCAATTCCTACAAGGTTAGGGCCATTGGCACACCAAGTCTACACCACCTTCTTTACATTGAGTACCATCCTTGGATCAAGGGGATGTGCCCAAGAGTTTCCTGGGGAGTTATTTCCAAGGGAAAAAATATATATATAAACAAATATAGTGTAGCTGAAACATTCAACTTCTCATGGAATATGAACCACCACCTTATTTATAATAAATAAATAAGCCATCTGGTTGGCTGTCTAGCTGTACTATTTTTAACACCACCCTTCTTGACTATCCCTTTCTGCAACCTATTGCTGCAGACTACCCCTTTTTCTCCACAACATATCCTTGCACTATGAATCAGATCCGTAAACTAACCTTGCAGTGTCAACAAAATTTATCTTATTGCAACTTCATTTCCTCCTATCCATAACCTATCCATGCAAGAGTCCACTTTTACCTGCAGTAGCTAGGCAGTTTACCACCTACTTGTTATAATCAATCCTTTTACATAACGAGTATCACTCGGTGTATGAATGATGCAGGACCATGATAAAAGGGAATGGATGCTAACTGATCATAGAAGATTGTAATGTTCCTGACTTGGCTAGTCTAGGAAACTCTGCTAATGTGTGTGTAGGATTAATTGTTTACAGCATATAAATGAGCATTCAAATAATAATGGCGACAAAAGACTGCAAAGCTTATATTATGAAATCTCTGTAGAGTACAAATGTCGAATGCGACTGAATAAAATGAATCACTCGGTTAGATCAATGACAAAAGGATCTTAGCCGGAATACAAAAGCAACTAAAACAATAATACCCGATACCCGAAGAATGATGTGGAATGTGATGGATGAGATGAAGAACTGTTGCAGATATGCTAACTCGTACAACAACTGCTGCAAGTCTGGAAAGTTCGCCCTGGTGGCTATACCTTTCGGAAATGCTTGGAAACTGTCCCAAACAATGTGCCATGCTCTGCCTCACAGTCCTGGTGACTGTCCGGACCTCAACTGGTGTATCTGGTCCCCGGATGGATCCCCCTAGGGCAAATGCGCCCCCTCTACTCTAGAAAACTGCGCCCTAGTGATTCCACTGTCGGAATCAACTGATATGTGTCTCAAACTCATTGGCTAGGTCTATTGGGAAATGGGTCGGAAGGATTTCCCTGGATCTGAATTGATGATCGCTTGGGAACCCCGAATGTGTCCTCCCCAAGTGTCGCACTCCCAATGTCTGGAAAGTGTGCCCCAGATGATTCCTCCATCGAAATCTAACGAGGAACCAGACAAAAGATGTGCCTTTCCTTCCTCTCAACTGGGTCAGAGGGGAATCTATGAACTCTCCCTGAAAGGGACAAGTCGATCCACTAAACCTCCTCAGAAGCTGCGCCCTCACCCTGAATAAGTGCGCCCTTGTTGTTGGAACCTATGTAACTGCTGCTGAAGAATGATGGAAGACCTGTGTGATCTTCCCGGTGACTAGGGTGTGTCTCTCAACACTGAAATCAGCCAACTGGTGTCTTCCTCCTAGAATCCACTGAACTATCTCTCATGCGATGCGCCTCTCTCCTCAATGACAAGTCAAAATCTACATAATGATGAATTAGGTCGTTGAACCTTCTCTTATAGCTGCCTGAAACCCTAATTCACAGTTGACTTCTAATTTTAGCTCGTTTGTTCTATTTTCAGCTCAAATTGGCTTAAAAAGCGCTTTTAGCCACTTTTAGCTCAATGTCACTTTTCGAATATAACACATTTGACTAGAGTGACCTCTAGTAACCTTGTTTACCCCTTTCTGGCCCTGGCTATAGTCTAACGGGGCGGTTTAGACCATTAATCCTCCTCTATGGAGGACCTATTTGGAAAGGGGCATTACAAAGATCCTATGATTACAACAGTATGCCATAATGTCCAACAACTGTGATAATTCTCAAGAGTTTAATATAAGACATGAGTTATTCTTGTAACGGTAACGTTTTTGGATAAGGTTGATGTACATGATTAGATAAAGGTACCAAGAGATAAAGTTGACTGAAAACATAAGTCAAAGATGATAAAATGGAACCTCTTGCACTGATTCAAAATATAATATGGTGGCATGCTAAACCAAATTGTCTTGAGTTTGTTGAAATGATGACTTATACATTTCTATTGACAATGAATTAAGCGAAAAGAAAGGTGCAGATCGCACAAAAAACTGACAAATTTATGTCTATTTGATTAGATTCGGTGTGTCCATTGTGTGATAAACATATGAGATTAATTTTTGGAAATATCAATGAGTTGATTTATGAATTGAGACCATTGATATTGATTGATATTCGTGGACCAAGACTTGCAATTATTATGGACATCATATAGATAACAACAAGCCAAAGAGGGCTTACAAGGTATGACACTACCAAGACCAATATTACATAGATGAATGAATTAGACTATTTTAAATGACAAGTCAATCTGAAAGAGGGCTTACACGGCATAACTAATATCGGTGATGTTAGTACGACTTTGCATAGATAACAACCACAAGCCAAAGAGGGCCTACAAGGTATGACACTACCAGGACCAATATTATATAGATGAATGAATTCGACTATTAATTGTAAATGGCATGTCAACCTGAAAGAGGGCCTACAAGGCATGACACTAAAATCATCGGTGATTCTAGTACTAAAGTGAGAGAGGATGCTATCACATCAAACCAAGGACTTGCACCCCAAAGCCAACGTCTAAAATGGAAAATCTTTTTGTGCAGATAATATCTTATAAACCACCTCTACCTCACAATCATTACAAATGTGGGATTATTCACCATCCCATACACAAGTTTTAGGAAAATATTAATGTGCAAATCTCAACATAAGGATATGCTATTATAGTGGTAAGACTTGCAATTATCACACATAGATAACAACCACAATCCAAAGCAGTTCCACATAAAGACTTGCAATTATCATGGAAATCACATAGATAACAACCACAAGGCAAAGAAGGCCCACAAGCCATAACATAGAAACCACAGGAGTCATAACACAGAATACTGTCAACCATGTTAGTACATGAGTGAGGGACGATGTTATCACATCAACACAGGAACTTGCACCCAAAAGCCAATCTAGACTGACAAAGCTTTTGATGAGGATAACATTTCTTTTAAACCACCCCAGTTTCACAATTGTCATGTGTGTGGGATCAGTCTCATAGTTGTTATGTAAGTGGGACTATTCACAACACACTTGCAACACTCACAATGAGGAGAGTGTTAATGTGGATATGTGAAAAACACGAGAGTATATGCGAGGCTATAAAGTCCTAGCAATTTAGACCCTGAATAGTATATTAGCATAAATTCACTTGCATGGACGGATGCATAATTTCAGCAAAGTATTAAGTTTATAGAGCTCAAATTCCAATGCACATATTAGAGTAAGTTGCCGCACATATGCGAATCCTTCCAGAAATGGCAGTGCCATTGAATATCTGCATTCGGTTCTCAACTCTAATTAAGGATTACTTCTCACACATAGAATTGCTAATTGTTGGTCATGAGAATTAAACATTTCTTCGGCCATTCAGTGCGTTCACAGAGTTCTTCTTCCATGGTAGTTTTTGGGTTGCAATTTCAAGGCTGGCGACAATAATCAGAGAAAAATGAGATACCACACGTGTTGCTTGAGGAATCAGAGAGCAATGACAGTCTTTCAACTAACCTTAGCTTGACAGCGGAACAGCTTTCACAGTATCATGGTATTCTTGTGTTGAAACCTTAGCTTGACAGCGGAACAGCTTTCACAGTATCATGGTATTCTTGTGTTGAAAGAAAGAAAAGAAAAGAAAGTATTTTTAACGTCTATGAGGCTAAAAATAGCCTATGGGACAATAGATTGCTTCTTCCATCTGGCTTTTGCATTCTGCCCTTTTCTTGTGAAGTTTTATAATAATTGCTCCCAGCTTCTCAACAAACTCTTTCTCGCTGAATGGATTATCCCAGGAATTAGCTGCCAGAATACCTGCATAATTTTCCCCCTGCTGTCTTCTTTGAGGGCCCCTACATTCTAAAAATGAAATGTTTCTTGTTTCCACTTCTTCCGACGGCTAACAAAATACATACTCTCTTCTTCCTAATCTTCTTTGGCCTTTTCCAGCTCTGTTCTTGGTTCACAACGGAGTGGATGAGAATTGGTCCTTAATTGAGCAATAAGAGTTCTAGATCTCCAAGAAATATTGGCCCCTATGTACTCATTTTGTTGATGGTTATGAGTGGGTTAAACTCTTCAATGTAGTATTCCTTCTTTCTCCCTAGCTCCTTCCCAAGTATGTTTGTGGAACTTATCCATAACAAAAATTTTTATCTCTTTACTCTTTGTAGGACATATGCTCAAGCAAATGCCCCATTTCCTAAACCATTTGTTATTTTGTTGCATCCAAGTCTTCTTTCTTGATGAGGAATTATGATTGATCTGTTCAACTCCAAGCGTTCGTAGGGGTTTATGGTTTATAAATATTTGATGTCCATAAACCCACAATCCTTATCCATCCAATACCAGCAGTATTAATCGGAATACTCTCACGAAAACAATCGGAAGCGGGTGGAAAACACGAATTATAAAATGTATTATATACGTGTGTATACTTAATGGGATAGGGGAATTTATAGCTTTATAAACATTTCCATGTCGTTATTCATGGCACATTATATATATAGTTAAATATATAGAGTTTAAGGGGTTCCATGTTCTCAACTTGAATATGTTTAGGGTATAGGTATTGCCACAAACCATGAAGTAAAGGATTTAGTAGTGTTTCAAGGATTATCCATCTTAGTAAGTAAAGGATTTAGTAGTGTTTCAAGGATTATTCATCTTAGTATCTTAGTAAGTAAAAGAGTTTGCAAACTCATGGTAATTGGTAACTCAATAATCATTGTGTTTTAAGGATTATTCATCCCAGTAAGTAAAGAGTTTGCAAAATCATGGTAATTGGTAACTTAATAATCATTACAAAGGCATTTCATCAGTGAAAGTTTTCTTCCAACATACAAATCTCTAGACTCTATCAACGAGTACTTATGGGTTGGGAGAGGACTACAACTCCTTATCATTTTTCATGTTTTTTGTATTTTAAATGTTGAGGTGGATGCCCAATCTAATCAAGAAGCCATATTAGGGGAAGGGTTGGTGTGAAAAAAGGAGGGAGGTGAAATTATCACCTCCACATGCCTCCTAATGAATGCATTTATGAAGGAAGGAATGGTCACCGACACATGTCCTATTGTGTGCATAAAAGGGAGAAGAATAACCATCTGCCATCGGCTTGCCTTATTCATTCCTCACATAGTCTAATTTATGAGCAGTATGATCTTTGGCTAGGCTCATACATGTGGGACGAACTGGCCACTTGGGGGGTTAATTATGGAATTTAAGGCTCAAGAAGGCATAATGTGTTTGAAGGAGAAGAGGATTGCTCCACAACCAGCTCTGTGTGTAACTTTCCTAATCATTCCTCAACACCGTGTGAGCATCCCCATGGTGCATTGCCACTATAGGAATCAGTGATATATCGTTTGTGACCTAACATACTTGAATAAGGGATTAAGGCAATGCAAGAAGGATATTGCAAAAACTAGTGGGAATGTGACTTACTCGACATTATTCGACGTTAGAGTGGAATAAATGTAAGGAGGGTTTGAGAAGCAATTGAAAGAGCATAATAAAATTAGGGACTGGTGCACTATCAACACAAGAGAACACATTTTTAAGTCTATGTGAATGGAAGGAATCCCAACCCCTAATGAAAATAATGTGGGCTAAGTAGGTTCAATGACCTTTGATATTGCATATATTCAGTGTCCATTAGAGCACATAAATTCTTGTGTCAACCACCCCCTTGAATTTGTGGCTTCTCTTCATCCAAGTCATATGAACACCTATGTGGACTTTACATCCTCTGACCCACTCAAAACTTCTATGGAGTGTATTGTTTCTCACCATGTTCTTGAAGCTAGAGTGTTGTTATACTCCCACATGGCCATACAGTCACATCTACTACCATGGCAATGGAATCTGAAGACCCATTTTCCCAGGTGAATCATGAGGTGGATGCCTTATTAGGGAAAAAATTGATGTTTCCTATTTTATTTTGATGCTTTGTTTTTCCATATGTTTGGTAGGACAATTTGTACAACAATACACTTATGGCATTATGCTCAAGTATGTTTTGAATAATTACCCTATTTTTAAATTATATGAACTTATAGTACTATATGAACTAAAAGTATGGCCTTCAAGTCTACCCACTATTTTGTAAAATTTTCAAGTGTATAGTTTAACCACAACTTTTCATAATACAAACCCTATCCCTCACCATGAAAAAATCATTAAAAGCAATTTTGGCTTATATTACTTTAACAATGAGCAAACATATAATTATTTAAATTTTTTAACAATTGGTTTTATGAGCAAATAAATTGGAAATAATTTTTTCTAATTCACTTTGGTTTTTATGGGGAAAATGAATAAAAGTATATTTATCTCATCACTAATTAGAGGATTAAGCCTACTTATCATCATTGATTAGAGGATTGTGCCTACTTCTCTATCTTAGGCATATGTGTGGATGTGAAATAGCATATTCCACTTAGGACCCTATAAAATAGGGGTGGACATTAATTTTTCTTTAATATTTCCAAATGCCCTTTGACATTTTTTTTTAATTAAAACAACTATATTTTATTTTTTATTTAGATATTGGTTGGGTCGAAGCCAAATCAACCATCATTACAAGGAATCAACGACCCATTTATCCAAATTACAGCATGTCCCTTTCTTACATAGCTAGGGATTGAGGTAAAGCCAAACCTACGAGATAAGAATCTACGAAGGTGCTTCATCGTTTTTGTTGATTGCTCCTTGAGGCAAGAGGCAGCCCATGTTTTCCTTTGCATCTGCTTCTTTGTTTGATCCATGCAGGATGTGGAAAAAGTGAGAGGAGGAGAAATCTTGCAACACATATCGCAGCCTTTGCAAAGTCTTGTTGAGCATTGGATTGTTGAAGTGATCGTTCGAGTTTAATATCTTTATCATAATTTCAAAGTCTCCAAAAACTTGTATTTCTTTATTGCCATTTCTGCGTGCTATCTGACAAGCTTTTAGCAGCCCTAGAATTTCAGCCTGATTATTAGTTCTCTGACCTAATCCCCAGCTGAAGCTATCTTTTCGAGAACCATCCGAGGAGTAAATCACTCTGCTTGCTCCTGCATTCCCTAGGTTTCCTTTGGAGGCGTCGTAAAAAAAATTGAAGCTTTGCCTTGCTTCCTCCACCATGCTTGAAAAATTGCATCTGCGTCTCGTAATTTCCATCCTGAAGTGTTGAAGGGACGAACAATGGTTTGTTTTATGTCCCGTAGTATAAAGGTTCCTAGCCATTTCTTTTCTTCGGGGAGGAGAGAATTTTCATTCTTGAAGGAGTGATGTGCCATTGTTTCAAGGAGGAGAGATTTTGCTTGGGCAACCACCATCGAAGGAGAGTGCGGAGAGTTGTTGAAGATCTGGTCATTTTTGGCCAACCATATTTTCCAGCATAAGAATTTGGGTATGGCCTGCCAAATTCTATTCCATATTGAATTTCTTTAGACCGCATGAGGATATCGCGCCTTCCAGGAGGAGAATAAAGTTACCACTGTAGTATATGTTGGATTTGTGACATTGAGACCGTGAAGGGAGATCTTCCAAACTTCTTGGGCGAATGGACAGTCCACAAACAAATGATCCATACTTTCAATAGCGTTACACGTTACAACACAAGGAGCATCTATGTGGTTTGATAATACCTCTTTTTGTCAAGTCTTCTCCAATCAACACTTTCTTGTGAATTAAAACCCAGAAGAAGAAATTAACTTTGGGAAGACTGAGAGGATCCCGGACCTGCATCCAGAGGGATGTTGACTTGATCGACTCTTGATGATATTGAAGGGAGGTGAAGCTCTGTGTTGCGGTGTAAATTCTAGTCTTACCCCAGCCCCATTTGTTCGTCAAAAGCAAATGAACAGGTGCTCAACCCGTCAACGCTGCTAAGAAGAGGTTCTTTTGATTTTGTAGATGCTCTGGAGTTCTAGGGAAGACCCAAGACCACTAATTCCCTAAAGCGTCCCAAGAGGAGACGTCTTCTAATTTGTTAAATCCATGTTGAGTAAGCCACTCGCAGATCTCTTTTAATTCATCAGAGTTGTCGAGGGGAGGCTGGCCCATGATGTTGTCTTGCAACATCAATGTTTTTTCCCCATTTCCAGGAATATGATATAGATGTTTTTGGAAGAAATATAGCCCGCGTCGACAAAGATTCCATATCAGCGTGCCTTTGGGAGTGTTTTATGCCTCGAGGTTTCTCAAAGAAGCCCCTTTGAGGTACTTTTTCCTTAAAATTTGACTTACAGGATGTCTGCAATTTGAGTAGAGTTTCCAAAGGATTTGGCCACCCAAAGCAATGTTAGCTAGTTTGGGATCTCTTACCTGTAAACCTCCTTCAATAATTGGGCGTTTGATAGTTTCCCAGTTAACTAAGTGAAATTTATTTTGGTTTCCTTTACCTCCTCGCCGCAGAAAGTCTCGGATCAGTTTTGAAACATGTACCATGATCGCCTTTGGAGCCATAAGGAAGGATGCCTGGTAGATTGGCAAGGAAGATAAGACCGATTTTATAAGAGTGAGTTTCCCAGCATTAGTGAGCCACTTACCTCCCCAAGCTACGATTTTGGACTTGATTTTGCTTATTACTTCAATCCACAACAAAGACTTATTGGAACCCATTGTTAAGGGAAGCCCAAGGTATTTGATTTTTTCCCAAGAAGCATAGCCCGAGAACCCCAAGAAATGGGCAATTCACAAGATAGTTTATTGGTCTAAATTCCACCCATACACTTCACTTTTTCTTTTATTGATGAGCGCTCCATAAATACTGCAAAAACTTTGAAGGATTTCACTGAAGACCTTTGCAATATTTATGGAGGCTCCGCCCAACATAAGAGAGTCGTCTGCAAATAAGGCATGATTGATTGGATCAAGGCCCTTCATCAACCTAATGCCTGGGACTATCCCAACTTTCTTTTCAGCAGTCATCTTTTTGCTTAATGAATATGACATCAAGATGTAGAAGAAAGGGGAAAGAGGGAAGCCTTGCCTTAATCCCCTCAAGGCTCGGAAATAACTAGTTGGTCTGCCATTCACTAGCAGGGCTATCCAAGGTTTTTCAATACAAGCTTTAATCAAATTAACAAAATCAGAACTAAAACCAAAAGAGAGAAGTACTTTGTAAAGGAAGGAGAGTTTTACCCGATCAAATGCATTTTCCATGTCGAGCTTTATGAGCATCCCTTGCTCATGTCGTTGATGACTGGAATGCATGGATTCTTGCACCTGAATTACATTGTCCATGATATGTCTCCCTTTGAAAAATCCACTTTGTATGGGAGAAATGAGTTTCCCTAACAGAGGCTTAATTATGTTTTCCATTACCTTGGAAAGAATTTTGTATGAAGCTTTACAGAGTGAGATAGGCCTAAATCTGTCGAAGGAACCTGGATTCACTTCTTTGGGGATTAAAGCTAGGAAAGTGGAGTTAGTGCTACCTCCCACTTTGGATTGTTGTTGGAATGCTTTAATCATTCTTAGCAAATCAGTCTTGATTATTTCCCAACATGTTCTATAAAAATGGATTGAGAAGCCATCTGGCCCTGGAGCTTTGTCGGGCTCCATGGACCAAATAAAATTGTAGATTTATTCTTTTGTAAAAGGCTTCATGAGGGCTAAGTTATCTTCCATGCTTACAAGAAAGGGGATGTGTGAGAGGAAGTCGTAGGTGACCTCCTCACAACCAACTCCATCTTCTTTGTAAAGGTTCTGAAAATGAGTTTTTGTTGCTTCTTTAAGTTGATCAAAACCTTTGTAGATCGACCCATCTATAGAGGCAATTTCATAAATGTGGTTTCAGGAAAGTCGAGCTCTAAATTGCCAATGGAAGAAAGATGTATTTCGGTCTCCAACTTTTATCCACGAGCTACGAGACTTAAGCCTCCAATACTCTTCTTCTTGGCGGAAAGCGCAGAAGGATTTGATTTGAGCAACTTGTTCCTTCTCTATTTCTGATTTGGTGATATCCTTGCTCTCCATTTCCATTTGTAGATATGTTAATTGCTTAATAGTCTCTCTTCTATGACTAGAGGGGGTATTATTGGGCTTTTTAATCCAGGCTTTCAAAGCATGCTTTGTTTCCTTTAATTTCTACTCCCACACGAAACTAGGAGACCCTATAACTGGTGTGGATCGGGCCATTAGGATAGTTTCCAAGAATCCTTCATTTTTTGTCCAAAGTGGGCTAAAACGGAATGGTATTGGGTCGAAGTTTTCTTCCTCTTCCAAATGTAAGAGAATGGGCTTGTGATCAGAAGTCAATTTTGGGAGAATTCTGGAAGAGATTAACCTCCTTTCCAATAGGAACGAGCTCTGGACTAGGAATCGATCCAAGCATGTTGAGATGTGATCAACCCCAACTATGTTGTTTTTCCAGGTGTAGAGTCTTTTCGGAGGCTTGAAATCAAGGAGATCCCACTAGCGAACTAGTTCCTCAACAAAGGGTAGCATTTGGTCCCTACCACTGTTGCCACCTCTCTTTTCTTTTGGTTCGAAAATTAAGTTAAGAGCTCCGGCTAAAATGTTGTTTGTAGGGGAGTAGATTTCTAAAAAATCTGATAAAAATTGCCAACAATATTTCTTCTTAGAATAAAGGACAGTAACATAAAGATTGAAGAGTGAGAAGGGAATCTTACTTGAAGAGTGTCGAAGTTCGGTGAAAATCCAATGTTGAGTCTCAAAGGTGCTTTCTAGATGAAACTTGTCCTCCGTCCACAGAGTTACGAGACTGCCCGAGGATCCCCTTGCAGTAATGGCTTTCCCTACATTTTTCTTCCATTTCAGATTGTTAATTTCTAGAAGGGTTTCCCCTTCAATTTTAGTCTCTTGGAGCATGAGGATCTCGGGAGATTCAATTTTCAAGAGGTCTTTGACTGCTTCAGCCTTCAATGGATTCCCCAAGCCTCTACAATTCCAAGAGACTACACACATTATTTATTGGGTATGGAGTGGGTAGGACCTCCCTTGGGGGGCCTAGTTCTGGTATTTCTCTCGATGGACATTTCAATAGTGGATTGGCTTCCTTGCATTTTTTGCTTCTCCGCTTCTTCTTCTCTAGCTTCCTTATGAGATTTCCTCCCTCCTCTTTTTGAGGGCATCTCGAAAGTCTCTTCTTCCAAGGCTCCAGAGGTTTTCGATGGTTTCATTTTTGTCATTTTTGCGTAGGAGGGGGAGGAGGAGTTTCCTAATGGGGAACCAGGTTGTGTTGCTTCTACATTGTCTTTCTCCACTACGGGAGGAAGGATCTACTGCTCGGTTTCCTCGATCATTGGTTCTGGAGTTTCTTGAAGGGGTTGAAATCCCTTTCCCTTGAACCTTCCCTGTGGTGGGAACGCCAGTCCCCATTGGCGCCCCTTTCCCTTTGGATTTGTTGTTTTACTTTGTCGGGGCTACTTTCTGAACCTGTGTCCATTGTTCTCCTTTCAAATTCTCCACATCTTCCTCGGCCTTCTTTTTGCAATGTCATGCAAAGTGTCTGTAGCCATGACAATGTCTGCATTTAAATGGAAGATGTTCATAGTCCAATTCTTGGATGTGAGACCAGTCTGTGACCGTTAGTTGAATGGCTTCCGGAAGCCCTATTGATCCAGATTATTTTTGGCACGAAATGAGAGCGGAGATATAATAAAGAATGCACAAAGATATCATGGATATCCAATAATATAACATAAATGTATCAAATATGCAACCATAAACACAGAGATACAGTAATACACGATTTCTATTAATGAAATAAATGTACAGAGACTGTAAAAATACATAGTGAAAGACTCGTTAGAATGGTGGCAACTTATCTCCGAGAAGAGATGTGACGGCTACTCGCATTTGCAAGAAGATGATTGATCACAATGAGGCTCTAAGGGCCTTTTTAACATAAGGAAAATACAAAAACCTAACCCCGGAAGATGAAAATCCAAAAGGTTTGCGGGCCCCGATGGGGGTAGTTGGTACGTGAACTTCCCAGGGGCATAAATTTTTCATACGATCTCCATTTGGGGTGCTCGATACCTCGTTAGAAAGATCTGTTGATTAAGGTTGGTTGTCATTGATGTCAACCCTTGAAGAAAGCCCCGTAGCACAAAGGTTTGGGTAATGGACCCAAGATTGTTTGATGTAAATATGACTCATTATTGTTTTGTCATGGTAGATAAGAAGTAAATATGGATGAACTCCAAAGTGGTCCCCTTATGGTGAAAGCCCTCATGGGAAGACGCTTTGTGGAGTAAGAGAACCCATGCTTGATTGTGGAATAATGAGATGAAGGACAGTGAATTTGTCAGGGAAATTATCCTATATGGATAGTTCTTTTCATGCCATTTATGGTGGTATGTAGAACGTCACATAAGCCCTCATGGTTAGAGAGTTATGGCCATGAGAAGTTGGAGACCCCAGGTTTTGGTAATGGACCCAAGCTTGTTTGATGGGTAACAGTATGAGTTATGATATATTTTCAAATAATACTATTCTATATGGATAGTACATGTCATGCCATTTCTGGTGGTATGTGGAACATCACATAAATCCTCACGGTTTGAGAGTTATGGCCTTACGAAGTTGGAAACCCTCATATGTCATCTAGAAGCCCCAAAATGTCAAAGTAGTCAAAGTGGTTTAAGAGATTTTAAAAGGTAAATAATAAAGTGAAGTAATGAGTGTATTATAATTCAAAGTGATTACAAAATAAATTATTTCAATAATAAATTTAATGGAGAAATTAGAAGTGGGTTAACCCTTAAATAAGGAAAGTGGGGCCAAGTGACCTAGAAGATGTTTTTAAGGAAGCTACTTTGAGAGTATAAATAAGAGGAAAAACTCTCTCATTTTAGATACAATTGAGAATATTGAATATCTATAGGTGTTTGAGGTACCCAAGGATATCTAAGCCGAAATTCTGAGGGAAGGTGAATAAAATAAGGCCGAAATGCAAGGAAGGATAAATTCTTTTGATGGTGCTTTCTAAGATATGTTATTTATAGGTCATCTCACCATTTTCGCTATAACTTTTTTTCTATAATGATTCAGACTGTGAAATTTCTATGTCATTGAGAAAACATATCCAAGTATCTGTGGTAAAAAATTCAGCTTGTGGATAGTTGTATTTTTTGATTTACACTCTGTGGAAAATAGGGTTTGTGGCTAGTCCTGAAACTAGTCAAAAGCAGGTATTTCGGGTAAAAACGTCATAACTTCTTCATAACAGATCCAAATTCAGTGAAACCAAATGTGTTGGTTAGGGTACATTCTTTAGTATGTTGTGTAATAGTTTTAGATCATTTCAACAAATATTCTGTGTGGGGCACGCTCTACAAGGTCGCTCTCTAGAATAATCCATAATTCAACAAGTTATGTCATTTTTGCTATAACTCCTTTTATGCGAAGTTCCAAGTAGTGACACTTGGAGGAATTGCATAAAACACATTGAAGAACATTGTGTATCCGTTTCATATATTTATACATTACAGGTACAAAGTTGAGATTAGTTCAAGTTAGGGTTGTTGACTAATCCAAAACTAGGCATGTGAGACTAAAGAAAAGTTTGATGAAAATGCTAGTCTCTTGTTGTTAAAGTTAAGGAAGGTTTGTAGGAATGTGATCATATACACTAGGTCTATTACAAAGCTACCTACAAATCATATTTGGATGATAGAAATTGATTAGAGAGTTTTGGTTGAGGTACATGTTGAGTACATGGTTGAGACAAGTAGTTGATGAGTTGCTTTATACATGAGGTGTATAGTTGATGATGTTGGTACATATTTATGAGTCATAGTTGATGAGTAGTTGGCACACATGATTGGTACATACTTGGTACATGGTTGGATGCAATTGTTTATGGTACATATTGATTACAAGTTGTTTGAGTACGAGGTTGGTGCATGGTTGATGCACTTGTTTATAGTACATGTTGATTACGGGTTGAGTCTGAGGTTGATGCATGGTTCAGATTTATTGGTACAAGTTTACAATGGTATATATCACGGTGATAGTATGACAATGGCTCCATCATTCTACTTCTACTTCAAAGGCGGTTGGATGGAAAGGACGGTGGTTGTATACCTTCGGTTAATAGTCCCGGTATAGGGGTTGTAGCCCTCGTTTTCTTTTGATTTGGTTTTCCACGTAAAATGTTGGTGTCTTGTGTATGTGTATGATTGTTCATTTGTTCATTGCTTATTTACTCTGCGGTTATTGGATGATAATGCTTCATTGATATAACACTGTGTATGTGTATGATTGTTCATTTGTTCATTGCTTATTTACTCTGCAGTTATTGGATGATAATGCTTCATTGATATAACACTTGGATTATATGGTTAAAAAGGATTAAATTGCTCTATTACTAATTCAACCCCCCTCTTAGTAATCCAACAATTAGTATCAGAGTTGGTTCCTTAAGTAAATAGTTTAACCACTGGAAAGAGATCATGGATTATTCTGAGAATGGAGTACTAATGTTTAATGGTAAGCATGGTTTTAAGTATGAGATGTGGAGCATAAGGACATAAGTATTTTTATAGGCACAGGGAAATTATATTTGGCTATCAGTTGTTACAGGATATGATAGTTCAAAAAGGGCAAAGACTGCAGCCAAGAAGGAATTGAGGAAAAATAACAAAACAACAATGGATTTCATCTCGGAAGGATTACCTAATCTGGTAAGAGAAAAGGTTGGTAAATGTTCATCAGCAAAAGAACTTTGGGATAAGTTACATGACATATATTCTTCACCCATAACAGATTCAGAAAATGTCAAAGAAGATGCATAAACAAATCAAGAAGAATTATGTTCACCGTGTCAAGAAGATTCAGAAGATGAAGAGTACATAATCACCAGAGGTATGTTGTTTTGTGTTAATTGTGAAAAACATGGACATCTTGAAATAGAATGCCATGAAGGAAATGAGACGGGAAAAATAATTGAAAAGGAAGACAATTATGAAGAAGAATTGATTAGTGCTTTAGATGAACTAACAAAAGAAAACAATTCACTCAAGAAAGAATTGACGAAACAAAAGGAAAGTTGTCACATTTTTTAAGAAGCCCAACAGGTCATCACGAACTTAAGAACTCAGCTAGAAGAAGCCAGAAAGATCGAAGAAGATCTTGAATATCAAAAGCAGTGTTTGGAAACCAACACAACAACACAGAAGGAAGAAGCAGAAATGAGAGAGAAGATATTGACAGATCATCTTAAGGAAAGAACAAACGATCTAAACCAGCTTGAGGCAAAGTTTGGTCAAGAAGAGAAAGGACCTGAAGAAGAAATAATCACATTAAAAATTCAGTTTGAAGAAGCGAAAAGAACAGAAGAAGTCATGAAGTCTCAGATAATGAAGAAAGAAGAAAAGGTTGAGAAGATTGAAGAAGAAGTTGTCACATTGAGAAGTAAAATAGTCAATCTCAACACGAACGTTGAAGAGATAGAAACATCCACATCAGTTATAGAGAATGAAGAGAAGCACTCTAGGTTGCTAGAAAATAAGAATGAAGAAAATAGAAAGAGTTATGCAGAGGTACTGAAAGGAAGGAATCATGGTCAACCATAATCTAAGAAAACTATGAAATATACATCTTCAAGGGGACCATCCATGTTCAAGCCACAAAGAAGCTTCAATCATGATCATGATCATGATCAGTCAAGACAAAAATTTAGAAGGACTAAGCCACAAAGAAGATCATTCACTCCCAGGTATGCAAATTTATTTTATGGTCATTGTTTTTATTGTACTAACTTTGGACATAAGGTTGCAGATTGCAGGGATTATAAAAGAAATCTTCAAGCAAGAAGTGTCTATGTGGCCGCACCTAACATTGAGTGTTATAAATGTCATAACTATGGAAACATAGCCAGTGATTGTAGAAGCATGATCGATACTTCCATGAAAGAGAATACTGATATCAGATATAATAAAGTATGGATAAGAAAACAAGAAGAACAAGTGAACAAAGACCAGGTACCAGAGATCGCAAGATTGGCAATAAAACGAGATGAAGAAAATTCTACAGAGAAAAAGAAAGATGTCAGATATAGAAAGGTTTGGAAAATAACTGAAATAAAGGAAGGGCAAGTAAATAAGGAACATGTTCAATAGATTGTACTTTCAGGCATTGTAGTGAAAGATGAATCCATAGACAAAAAGAAAGAAGTCAGAGCTCAGAGAGATAATGAATCTACCCATGAAGATGATGATGAATCTACTAATGAAGATGATGATGACTACACATAAGAGCATGAATTGTTCTGAGCCATCCGGCTTAGAGACTCCCAAGTAATATGAATATTAGACAGGGGGAGTCTATGCGATAGTTGTGACAGACCAAAGAACCATCCTTAGAGCAGATTTTAGAGTTTGAGAAGAAAGATTCAGAGCAATCAGTTAGCAAAAGTACAGTTTGATAGTATAATGATAAATGGGTTAGCATTATGGACAATTGTGCAAGTAGAGTCTTGGAATTTATGGACATAGATGGATTCGTAAGAACACTTAGCAGGTTTGGATAAATATATGATAGTGGACGAGAGTATGGATTCATAGATTGGTTAAGAGACAAAGGAACATTATCATAATGGATGATAATTACACAGGAAATGGCTCAAACAATGCTAATGGATTACAAATTGACAGATTACGAACATCTTGCACTCCAAGTATAGGGTTGCCTACGAGAATCAGGGTTTCTCGCGCCCTACAATACATGTAGCCATTGAACTCATCTTAAAAATATGTTTTATGGAAGAAGACAACAATCACTTTTCTCAGGCAAAAGGTCCTTATGAGAGCCTGAACACATAACTGTAGAGACATCACCAGAGTGACCAAAATAATGTGTAACAGAATGCCCCCCAAAGTATGAGGTTAGAACTCGTGACAACCGAAATACTTTGTAAAATGTGTGTGTGTGTCAGAAACTAGGATCGCACCTAATCGAAAACCTACAAACAATCAAGCATCTGCAAAATATAGTACCAGCTCTGAGGTAGGCATTCCCATGCTCAGACCACAAATGAATGAAATCACAAATGTAGACCATGGCCACCAATCATACACCGTGGATCCATGTCACTAAAATGCTACATAGCCACCAGTGATACACTGTGGATCTATGTTAGAAGACTCAAATTAGGACATAGCCACATGACGTACAAAGTGGATCTATGTGTCGATATAAATCATAAATACTCCATCGCATCCTGGACCAAAAAGATAATATCCAGGGTCTTCAATCCTGTTGTCTGAAAGCACGAATCTAGCCATGTGATTACATGTGTCGAAGTCAAACATGGTAGAAACCACTTGATTACCAGTCATTGATGAAAACTGTTAACAAGTGCGAGGGAAATCGCCATTGATGTCAATGACTCCCAAGGTACCTAAGTACAATCCGAACGAATGTGAATAGATGAGTCGAAGTCGAACACTCGGTGGAATATCTCGATCAGGGATCAATGATGTGAATCCACTATCAAAAGTGAAGAGACCTGCCATTAAGGCATGTAGGTTCTAAGGTACTAAATGATTTCTAAGTCTTATTCCCAGATAGTGAGTTGGAGTAGACGGAAAAAGACTCGTCACAGGAGGGCCTTGATGTATCCCCCATCAATGACATGAAATAAGTAACAGATTTTGAGGGTAAGTCAAAGTGTGAATATGATTTGAAATGGACACAGGCAAGGTCGACATGGTAAGAATTGACAATTGCAGATGCCGACTCAATGGAGGGCTTGTTTGGACTTCTCTTGAATATATGAATGACACGACAATGGTCTTGGAAACATTGACTCAAAGACGACCTAAGATATGACCTTGTAGTAAGTCAGACGAGAGACAAATGGATTTCCCAACTCGGATTCAAATGATGAACATGGGGTGTCATGTTCAAGAGCGACACTTACTACCATTAATACAAATACCAAAACACATCTCTTTCCCAAAATTTCCCCCACCATTTCTAGCAAGTACCTCTTTATTTTTACAGAAGCTTGAGGAGGATAACATATGCTTGTCGATGTAAGCTCATCCTTCGAACGAGTCCCTCAGAGTACATTTAACGAACCGTAGGAAAGAGTGGTTCGGTCCCATAAGGGCCTTTCGATGTTTGTTTAACGAGTCCAAAGATAGAAAACTTGGGGGGTTTTCATGTTTTGAGAGTCTGAAAAACAGTTAAAGAGAACTCTCCCAGTTCCTTTTTCATAAATTAGTTCGACGAGACCGAAAAAGTGATAAACTATCGCTCATCGAACGTTTTCTTAAAATACTTTTACAAGCATGAAAAGAACAAGATTGCTCGGCAATCTTTTCATTTTTATGGAGCGTGAAAAGAGCTTAAAGGATACTCTCTTATTTTCGTTGTTTTCGTGTTACCATGACGAGTAAGAAAAGACGACAAAAGTATACTCAGTTGCATTCTCATGTATTTTCGAGCGTGAGAACGAACGAAGACTGAGCTCGAGGTTTTCCTACAAAACCCTAAAAAGGTATTCGTACATGTGATGAAAAAAGAAAAAAATACCCATACACCGTCGTTCGGTCTTCTAAGTCACCTACCTGCGAAAAACCATACTCACAAGGCTATTAGGGTATTAGGTTTTTAAACAAAATAATATAAAAAATATAAAAAATCAATGAGAAATAGTAAAAAAGTGAATAAATATGGGTGAAAAGCCCTTTTTACCATTTCATTGTTACTTTGTCAAAAACTTGTCCAACACACCTCTTTTTTCCCAAATTTCTTTGCTCGATTGCCAGAGGTATAGGCGGTCATTCGACAAATGGTTTGGGCCAACGACGTAATCTTCTGATTCTTCAACTTTTTCATGGATTAAAATTGATTTTTATTGGCAAATTTAAGTCTTTGAGTCCATTTTAGGGCTGGTGGGTGTGCTCAGGCATTCTCGCAGGTGGGCCATTCGGGACCTGCGAGAACCAAAGATTCTCACAGGTGAGCTTCAGGACACCTGCGATAATCTTGTGCTGTGTGCAAGCTTTACCTACGAGGGCCGAAAAATGGATTTTCAAGCATGTTTTTACTCAATAAAAATTTATGCAAGAGGTTAAAACAAGTTGCTAACTTCCTTCTCATGGCTCCATTGCAGGTGTTGATCATCACGATGTTGGAATGGATGGAAAGAGAACACAAGGAGGATGATTCCATTGTCGGAAATGATCTGGGTACAGTTGCTTCCCTCCGAAAATGTGGGCTCTTGAAATTTTTCAGGATCTCGGGCATGAGAGCCCAACTTAGATTGTTAGTGTACCTGGTCCACATGTGGGATGTGGATCAACATGTATTTTATGTAGGGGTCCACACGATCACACTAGATATTGAGGATATCTACTTTCTGACGAGGTTGTCACGACATGGATACCACGCTACTCTGACCGGAGGTAGAGGCGACGGACTTCCTATGAGCGAGTATGTTTGTTAATATTGTGTTCCCGAGGTGGAGAGAAGCAAGGGTAAAGTCGCCATCTGGGGTGTCCAAAATTTGACCTTACGGACTATCTTGTTCACCATTGCACACATGGTCAGGAGCGTTGCTCCGCACATGGCTCTCCAAAGTTATTTCCAATATGCAATAGAGTGCACAGAGCCTCGGGTTTTCAACTAGTCGGATGCGGTTCTCCGTAGTATGAAGAGGTAACTGAAAAAGTGCAGAAGGGGTAACCTGAAGTAGTTCGGGTATGGGTCACTTTTGGTGTCATTCTTCCTTGAGAGGGTCCCACTACTGCGTCTACAGGTAGATTGGGTTTTACCGGCCCCACAGGATTCGAGAATGCTGAGGTGGTGTAACCTCATGGCTCGGCACATAGCAAGGCCTATAATCAAATACAACGATTCATTTTTTGACTAGTTGAGGCCCTAGATGTTGATGATCGATGACTATGCATATGTCGGCTTGGATTTCCGAGGAGATCCGGATTTGGTTCTTCCTGAGGATGCTCAATGGGGTGACTTAGGTAAGAAGTACACATTTTGTTTTTTTTTTAATGTTTTTTGCAAAATTTATTATATAAAAAGTTTTTATGTCTTTGATCCAAGGACTAATAAAAAAATTCTTTTGAAGACACAGATGTGGGGCCGTATCGACCTCCAAGAACGTCTCCAATTCAGAGACGAGGAGAAGTGGCTCCAGTGGCAAGATGGGATGCTGAGGACTACGAGGTAGTTGAATAGAACTTAGAGGGAGTGACTGCAGATGTCCCAGACATCTCTATTGGGGAGATCCCAAGGCGTTATCAACGCCATATTGTGGGTGTGTCTGAGTCTCTTAGTTGACTGCTTCGTAGGGTAGCTCGAGTAGTTGTATGTTACCGTGAGCGTCATCTGTGATGCTAATTTGTAGAAGCCATGGGCTTCATATATTTTGATATTTTGGTCCTTGGATAAAAACATTTTGTAAAACTTTTGATCGTTATATATATATATATATATATGCGGCTTTTACCGGCTTATTTTGTTTTGTATAATACATGTGATGTGTGATTGGTTTTATAAAAGTTTTAGATATCTGTCTAACACATAATTAGCTAAAGCATCAGTCAATGTATTTAGACATCTAGGAATGTGTTGATATTCGATATAATCAAAATGACATTCCAAGAGGTGAATTCATAGATATACCCGCAATAAAGTAGGACTTCAGATAGCATAGACATTACTTAACTATAGCACTATTAGATGCGAATCAAGTCGTATAACCAGGCGGCGGATACCAAGCGAAATAGTATTAGTCAACAACTCGATGACAACGCTATATTCTGCGATATTATTAGTCACACGACCGAGGCAAACACCTCATAGACTGATAAGTTCATTTGTAGGTGCATAAATTGCCCATGCAGCAGAAGCAAGGTTCTGAGTACTACGACTAGCGCCATTGGCAAAGCCAATGTGGGGTAGCGAAGACTCCGACATCTGGAAACCAAGCACAATGGAAGGTAAGCGGTCGAGGGCAGAAATCAAATAACCAAAAAACACACTAAAGTAGCACACAAAAAGTATGATACAATAAAATACAAGCACTCATGCACAAATGATTTAAGCATAGTACTTCTTTAAGTAAAGCCCATTTCGGGGTTCGCTCAAAGGGATACCGTCGTAGTCCATTAACTCGTAGGATCCTTTCTCCAACACTCGTCTGATGATATAAGGACCTCGCCACATATCCTCAAATTTTCTGGCTCCTAGCAAATCTCGATCTTGTTCATAAAGGAGAACTAGATCACCTTCAAAGAAAATGTGTGGCTTGACATTTTGTCATATTGGGCTTTGACGCGTTTCTTCTGGGTTTCTATAACTAGGGTGGCTTCACGACGAGTTTCGTCTAGTTGCATAAGATACAACAGACGTTCTTCTTCAGCAGAAGTGTTTGGGAGAAGTTCAACGACTAGCTTTAGAGACGGTATCCCACATTCAATCGGCAAGATGGCTTCGAGACCAAAAACTAACTAGAAAGGTGTAATCCTGGTAGCAGACTTAACGAATGTCCGGTAAGGCCACAATGCTGAAAACAACATCGTGTGCCAACTCGTTTTGTGAATCCCTATCATTCGTCGAAGCATGGTAATGAGGACTTTGTTTATTGCTTCAACCTGGCCATTGGCCTGTGGGTAATAGGGTGTTGAGTTTCATTGCAAAGACCCAACTTTTCGGTGAGTTCTGACATCATGAAGTTTCTAAAGTGGCTACCGTGATCAGTAATGATAGCTTGAGGAACACCAAACCGAGCAATGATGTGATTGAATATGAATAGTGTTGCAGTCTTTCTGGTATTTTCGAATGTAGGCATCGCCTCGACCCATTTTGTAAAATAATCTACGACTACAATAATGTATCCATGCCCCTTGGCCGAGTGAGGGTGACATGTCATGAAATGGATACCCCATTTCGCAAAAGGTCCAATAGAGACTACATGGTGTAGAGGAGCAGGGTGTGATCGTATTTTGTTGTTGTTTGTTTGACAAGCGTGGCATTTTTGGACAACGATAGTACAATTGTTGAATAAAGAAGGCCAAAAATACTCATCTCATAAGATCTTTTGGGCAGTAGCATACCCAGACATGCGACCACCACATGCTCTAGAATGACAGTCATTCAAGGCTTTCTCGGCTTCGTCAAAAGTGAGGCATTGTCAAAAAACGGAGTCAATCCCACGACGATAGAGAGTATCACCGAGGATAATATACTGACGAGCTTGGTAGCGTATTCGACGGTGGTCAGTGCTAGAAAAATTGGGTCTGAAATTCTGAGTCTGTAGATATATGATTATATCCCCATACCAAAGGTCATCAGAACTGATCAAAAAAAGGGATTCATCGAGTAATGAATCCTTTGCTCCATTTTTCGTCTCAGAACAGGGAAGGTCGCATATCAATTCGACAAACACCAAGGATTTCTTTGACTTAGCGCGTTCGAATTCTAAGTCAAACTCCTGGAGTATTACGATCTATTTGGAGTATTTTCCCCCTAGAAATTGGCGTGTAAGAATGTGCTGCATAGGGTTGCAGTTGGAAATCATAGTAGTCTTGTGTAAAAGGATATAGTGCCGGAAACGTTGAACAACTTGGATGGCGGCCAAGGCTAGTTTTTCAACATGTAAATACTTGGTTTTAGTAGTCGTGAGACTCTGACTCAAATAATAAATGACATGTTCGTCATGAGAATTATCCTCCTGGACTAGAACCATAGCAATGGTATAGTCTGATTCTAGGAGATAGAGGAAATAATCTCGACTGTAATCGGGTGGGAAAAGTAGTGGGGTACGGGTTAAAGTCAGTTTTAAAGCGTCGAAAGCTTTGTTGGCAGTGGTATCCCATACAAACTCAAAACCTTTCTTCAGCAGTCGAGTAAATCCGAGGGTTAACTCAGCGTAGTTTGGGATGAAACGATGTAGAAAGTTTGCCTTCCCTTGCAAACTTTGTAGCTGGAGAAGTGAGGAAGGAAGAGGGAGATTGAGAATCACCTCGACCTTCAATGGATCTATCTAGATCCCTTGACGTGAAACAATAAAGCCCAAAAGTCGGCCGAATTCTACACAAAAAACACATTTGTGCGGGTTTAAGCGGATACGGTAAAACTGACATTGGAGGAAAATGGCTCAGAGGTGTGCTGGATGATAGACACGGTGCATGGAATGAGTCGGTAGGTCATCGAGATGTGGTTGGACAATGTGCTTTATATCATGAAAGGCATAAGACATAGCACATTGAAAAGTTGCGCCGACATTCTTTAAACCAAAGGGTTGTTTCCAGTAGGCAAAAGTGTCCCAAGGACAAATAAAAGCGGTCTTGTGTTGGTCGGCGGGTACGATATTGATTTGATTATATCCGGAGAAACCATCCATCAAAGAGAAGATTTCACTCCCGGCACAATCGTCGATGATATGGTTAATGAAGGGGGTGGGAAAGTTGTCTTTAGGACAAGCTTTGTTAATATCCCTATAATCAACGCACACGTGAATCGTACCTTGTTTCTTGTTAACTGAAACAAGATTGGAAACCCAGTCAGTTAGAGCCGCAGGGTAAATAAAGCCAGCTTTAAGAAGTTTCTCAACTTCAAGCTTGATAGCAGCTACTTTACGTGGGTGGACTAGACGAAGTCGTTGCTGGACGGGTTTAGCACCCGGGTATGTCTTAATCTCGTGTACAACAATGTCAGGGTCAATACCTAACATTTCTTCATAGCTCCATGCGAAGACGTCACAAAATTATTGAAAAAGAGACCTGTAGGTGACAACTTCATCATTGGAACACGAAACTCTGATATGCACATTTTCGACAACTCCAGGTTTAATGGATATGTCGAGGGGGATGGTGGGTGAGATATTACTTAAGTTCCCTTCGTAGAAAATATCGTGCATAGATTCAGGAATCGTAGAAATGATGACAACGGTCGATGAAGTCGAGATCCGTTGGTAACTCTCAATGGTGTGTTGTTCTAGGAAGAGAATGGAACGATGATGTCCATCGTCCTAAGGGGTATCTTCCATGGACATAACATACATAATCATCTCGTCTGTAGGAAAAATGACACGGAATGGATTCGAAGATAAATCACCAAGGGAGGGGGTAGAAGGGGTTATCGATTGAATGGCTTGGTAAGCAGATTCAACCGAACTTAAAGACATTTGGTCGCCATAGTGAAGATGATCACCGGGGTTGGTTACTATCCATGGGTCATAAGACGCAAGGGTTTCTCGAACAAAGGTGGAAATCATGTTGATCAAGGCGACAGATGGATGTGGGATATCGGGTGGTGGAATGGGGAAAGTACCCATCAATGAGGAATCTTTACGAAGACCCACACCGACATTCTCATATCCAGGGGGGGGTTTCGCAATGAAAGGTACGTTGTTGGTACATGTATTAGAGTTAAAGAAGGCCAATTGGTCCACTGTAATTACTTTTCCTTGATGTGGGAAACATACCTGACACAAAAGAGTGGACACAACTACGCATGGAATCAATCCATCTGACCAATTAGAGGTTGTAGCGTCAAAGGCGTCGAAAACTAATCGCCCACGACCATTTTGTCTTCTAGCGTGGTAGGCAACAAAGGAGAACATCGTAGGCTTAAACCAAGAGATATTAAAGGCTTTGAGTGTGTTGTGAATTCGGTTAAAGGAGAGGGAGAGCCGATGGATTTCCAACGGGCAATAGACATGACACCGCGATGAGGCACATTTCCATCCATCCATTCCATTTCCATCCATCCGTCCATTTCCTCCAGTCCATCCATCCGTCCGTCCATTTCCATCCTTCCCTCCATCCTGTCCATTCCATCCGTCCGCTCATCCCCTATCCATCCATCCATCTCCATCCTCCTCCATCCATCCTTCATCCTTCCATCCATCCATCCATCCTTCCTCCATCCATCTGTCCATCCATCCTTCCTGTCCTTTCCTTTCCATCCATCCTTCCTTCCTCCATCCATCCTTTCCATCCTCCATCTTCCATCCATCCGTCCTTCCATCCTTCCATCCATCCATTCCTCCTCCTCCGTCCATCCTCCCTCCTTCTTCCATCCATCCATTCCGGTCCTTCATCCTCCTTCCTCCGTCCATTCCATTCCATTCTCCTTTCCATCCTCCATCCATTCCATCCATCCATCCGTGTCCTCCATCCATCCATTCCATCCATCCATCATCCTTCCTGTCCATCCATCTTCTTTCCTCCATCTCCTTCCTTCCTTCCTGTCCATCCATCCTCCGTCCATCCCGCTCCATCCATCCTCCATCCACTCCATCCTTCCATCGTCCTCCGGTCCTTCCATCCTGTCCATCTTTCCATCCATCCATTCATCCACTGTCCATTTCCATCCGTCCTTTCTTTCCATCCATTTCCATCATCCAGCTCCTCCATTCCATCCTATAAAACCCTAAGGCTGCTCCATCGGCTCCAAGATTCAGCTCACTCAATCAATCTAGAGATCGATCTCTAAAATGAGGCCAACAAATCAACAAATCAATCTCGATTACTCCTATCATGGCTCAGTCTGAATCTTTCACTTAGGGTGAAGTAACTCATCAATCTCAATGAGACCTTAGGTTTTGACCCTTGTGTGAGAAGGGCTTCTGAGGGACAAAATGTGCAAATGGAATTTGACACTCCCTATCTCAAGATACTATTATGTGTGTGTTTTAGCTTTGGAGAGTGTGTCTTACTTCCTATTCCAAATCCTCTATCCTAGCTAATGTTGGTGCAAAGAGTCCTAGAAAAGTTACTAGTTGAATTTTTAAAGTTGCACAATATTATTATTAAAAGGTTGTTGTGCAAAAGGGAGATGGAAAGGAAACCAATGTTGTGTAAGACTTTGACCCAACAATGAGTAAATAGAAATGAATGATACAAACTTGGATTCGATGAATTCTATCTATAGCGGGGAAAGAGGAGTTTTTACGGGACAATGCAAACTACGATGTACGATCTTTTTTGAAATGTAGTACCAAACAATCATGGACAATGTAAATTCACTGTGGTTCCTCTTTCAATACTTGAATACCAATATTTTTAATAAATGATTGCTTAAAAGAAAAAGTCTTTAATTTTTTTTGTTAGAAACCAAGAAATAGGGATGGAACTAAGAAAAAGTAAGCAACCAATGAAAATAAAATACTCAACAAACACCCAAATGCGATCTTTCCAATGAAGATAAAAATAACAAGTACGACAGAAAAATCTCTTCAAATGCATGATAAAAACTTTCCAAACAACAAACAATCCTAAAAGGACAATTAATCAGCTTTTAATCCAATCAAAGACTTTTTGACCAAACAAGCACTAAGATCTCAGAATCATAGATTATACCCTTGTTAATAAAAGGTTGAGAAGTAAAAACTAGGAAAAATGATTAAGAGGAGTTTTTGATCTCCAAAAACCAATCAACATAAGATTTGAAGTCAAAGCAGTCAAACAATGGCAAAAGAAGTTCTTCCCATGTAAACAAACAAATATGGGCATCAAAAAAGACAAAGAGACCTAATCCAAAACTTTTACAAATAGGTTAAGTAGCACGGTAGTGGAGTCAAGTCACGAGAATTAGAAGTTCCTTGTTGATTGAAATATAGGCAAAGGTCTGCAGAAAGATGCTTGAACTAAATAGTAGAATAGACATCAATGATTCCTATATACGAGAGAGGTACATTGCGAGAAGGTTTGTAATCAAGACAAATTTGGAAAAAGGACAAAATTTTTAGTGAACTTAAGATCTAGAGAGTCTATAAGGGTCTCCTATAGACTTAGAGACTGGTTGGCAATGAAAAAAAACAATCTAAGAGAAAATGGCGAACAAAAAACCACAAAATGAGTAGTATTATCCCGATTAGGAGTCACCAATTTTGTTATAGGATAAATGGGTATATCACGGACATTAACGGATCTCCCTAGATCCACACGGATCTAGAACAAAAATAGGGCCGGGACATGGCAACTTTCCTATGTAACTATCATTGAATTTACTACCAAAGGAGGAACAAATGCATACCTTTATATCGCTCCCTTAGGTCTTTGTTGTTCCTACTTGGCTCCGGTGCTCTTACTTGAGATCAAGATCCAAGACAACATAAAACCAACAAAGTGAATATAGTAAGGTATATTCAGTGACAACCTATGCATATGATCAAAGGGAATTATGCAATAAAATAAAGAAATTGATTTTATGGGAAAGGGATATGCCACTATATTATATTAAATGAGCAGTAGAAGATTCAACTAGATTTCCTTGATGTGGCAAAGCTTCCTTTCGGTGGTCCCTTCATTCCAACACACACTTGCTCCCACACTTGCATGAAGAAGATCCACTATGGATTGATATTAGACAAATGGAGCCTCAAGCATCAATTCAAACATGATTCCTCACACAATTTTGAATCTATTCTTTCATCAATTATTTATTCAATCTTGCTTAACCTCTTCCTTGAGAAACCTTTCATTATATAAGAGAAGGAGAGATGGTTAAAAGGGATGAGGATGATCCCACTAAATCTAAAATTCGTTAGGATGCCAACCATCTGAATGCCAACTCATTTTTTTCTAGAAGATCCTCTTCTAGAACTTCTAACTTCACCTCTTCCTTTTAAGCTTTGAGGCAGGTTCACACCTACCTATAGAAGGACTGTGAACATCTCGCACTTCAAGTATAGGGTTGCCTATGAGAATGGGGGTTCGCACCCTACAATACATGTAGTCTGTGAACTCATCTTAAAAATATATTTTGGGAGAAGACAGTAGTCACTTTTCTTAGGCAAAAGGTTCTTATGAGAGCCTAAACACATAAATGTAGAGACATCTTGAGTATTAAAATAATGTAACATAGGTATAAGAGGGAATCAAAGGAAGAAGAAAATGAATCAATGCAACAACCTTTAGAGAAGAAGAAGCAAAAGATAAAAGGAAGTAGAAGGGAAGATGAAAGAGAGAGAGAATCAGAAAGAAACATAAGAACAAAGTTCAACAAGTGTCTCGAAGACACCCGATGCTTGATGGAAGAATCATCCTTAGGATCCCAGTTATGAAACAATGATTGAGGAGTTGAGACTAGAAAAAATCCATTCACTAGAACAAACACACCTAGCACTCTTATCTACAATTGAACCAAAGCTGTTTGAAGCCAACAAAGATTGAATTTTTGGAATAAGGCCATGGATGAAGAATTGGATCAAATAAGAAAATGACACTTGGAATTGGTTCCAAGATCAAAAAAATAAGAATGTGAAGCGGCACAAAATGGGGTTTCAGGAATAAATTAAAGAAGATGGACAAGTTACAGGAACAAAGCTAGATTGGTATGTAAAGGATATTGCTCATATTTAAGGAATCAACTTTGAAGAAACACTTGCCCCGATTGCGAGAATAGAGTAATCCGTTTTTCTTTTTAGCTTATGCATGCTCAAAAATGTTAAAGAAGTATATGAGATGGACATAAAATTATCTTTTCTGAATGGGAACTTGAAGAAGAAGTCACACAGACTATGAACAACCCGGAAAAGGTTTTCAGTTGTCAGAGAACACATTTTATGTGTGTGAATTAAAGAAGGTCTTGTATGGTCCAAAATAGTATCCTAGATCCTTGGTACTCCAATTTGGATAAGTATCTGCAGTAGGGTTCAGAAAAAGTAGTCTGAGACAACAACCTCTACATCAAGGTAAGTCAAGGTAATATTTTATTAATTGAAGTTTATGTTGATGATATTATTATTTTGGTAGTGATGATGACATGTTAAACTTGGGAAATTTGCAAAAGATGCTCTGAGAAAAGAATTTGAAATGCTTAGCTACTTGGAGAACTATCCTTCTTTAGGACTTGAATCACGTCAAAGCAACCAAGGAGTTATTGCCATGAAAAATTATCCAACTTCTCATGGCCATAACTCTCTAATACCCATTGAGGGGTTATGTGACACTTCAGCAAGAATGGAGTTGTTGAAAGAAAACGAGGACAATACAAGAAATGGCTCAGAACAATGTTAATGGATTGAGAAATTGATAGATATTTTTGGACAAATGCAGTGCATAAAACAATTCAAATTCAAAAGCAGTTAATGCTCTAAGCTTAACAATGATAAAACTTCCTTGAACTATGGAAAGGAAGACCAACAAATGTAAAAACGCCTTCATAGTTTTGGAAGCAAATGCTATATCAAAGATAAGATGGTAGAATGGGAATTTTGACTCTCATTATTGGACAAAAGGAGTACTGATGATTACTCAAGAATTTACAAGGAAAGCATACAAGATATTTTACAATCTAATATTGAACAAAAGTTGTGGAGAGAAAGCATCAGCAGTAACAATTGATAGAAACAGGTGAGCCCGGAATCAAAGGGAAAAAAATGAATCAATGGAAACAACCCTTAGAAGAGCAAAGATGAAAATGAGTAGAGAGGAGAGATAGAGAGGGTGGAGCTGAGGCGGAAGAGAGAGTTCAACAAGTGTCTCCAAAGAAAACTAGTAAACAAGTACAGAAGAAACATCATTCAGATGGGATTATGGGAACAAGATCACGGGGAGTTGAGACTAGAAGAAGAATCCATTCACCCGGAACAAACACACCTAGCACTCTTATCTACAATTGAACCAAAATGTTTTGAAGAAGCCAACAAAAGGATGAATATTGGAATAAGACCATGGATGAAGGAATTGGATCAAATGAGAGAAAAATGACACTTGAGAGACTAGTTCCAAGATCAAAGAATAAAGATGTGTCCTAGACACAAAGTGGGTATAGGGGAATAAATTGAATGAAGATGGATGGGTTACAAGGAACAAAGCTAGATTGGTATGGGATATGCGAGGTTGAAGGAATCAACTTTGAAGAGACATTTGCCGAAGTTGCTAGAATGGAAGCAATCCATTTGATTTAAACTTATTCATGCTCCAAAACTATTAAAATGTATCAAATGGACGTAAAATCAGCTTTTGAATGGGAACTTGAAGAAGAAGTCTACAGTGAACAACCCGAAGGATTTCAGTTTTCAGAGAAAACCACGGATTATGTGTGTAAATTAAATAAGACCTTGTATGGTCTAAAACAAACTCCTAGAGCATGGTACTCTAGGCTGGATGAATATCTACTTGATTAGGAAGAGTTTAGAAAAGGAAGTCTGGAGACATCAACCTCTACATCAATGTAAGTCAAGGTAATATTTTATTAATTGAAGTTTATGTTGATAATGTTATTTTTGGTAGTGATGATGGCCAGGAGTTAAGCCGAGGAAATTTGCCAAAGATATACATAATGAATTTGAAATGTCGTTACTTGAGAACTATCCTTCTTTAAGGACTTGGATATACCAAAGCAACCAAAGGTACATTTCTCAAACCAAGTATATGGAGAAATGCTAAAGGTTTGGTATGGAAGATTGAAAACCGGTTATCACTCCCATTACAAATAGTTGCAAGTTGAGCAAAGATGATGATTCTAAATCTACAGATCAGAGGCAATCTGAGTCAATAGTGATGATCCAAGCCATTATGCAAGGATCATCAACTGTTTTGTCCTTTTAAAAACTTTTCACAGTTGTGGTGGTATTTAGATCAACGGTTTGTTATCTCTATTTGTTTAGATGTGTTTATATGTATTGTATCACGACAAATGCTTGAGAAAGAGATAACCTGGAACATACCTCAACCATATGAAATAAGATATACAAGCCAAAACATCTCAAATCTCTTCTTTATTCATAAAATAGAAGAATGCTTCTGGAGATGTCGATCTGGAATGCTCAACAAGCCAAGATGATAGACAATAGATAACAAGTATGAGGTGCTACAAAATGCTCGGTGATACAAAACAAGCCTCCAAAGGGTTGATTAGAGATGAAGACCAATGCAAAGTGCCAAACCCCTCAAGATGGAAGATACCACACTCTGTTGGATAGCTGAAGCTCATCAACAATTCGGACCACGAGGGTGCCAAAGATGTCCAATCATCTCAAGAGAGGTGTCAAGCAGGTGGGTCGGTGATGGTAGGGAACAACCCGAGGTGCGAATCTCAAATCCACTCTCAATCTCTATAGATCTAAACTCCTCCACCGAATGGTTGCAACCCACTAGATGCTTGAAACCCTAGATAGTTCGGCCAAGGTGAATGAACCCTACAAATCTCTTGAAACTCTCCAAATTGATAGATCACGACACTATAATGAGAACCCAAGTGCTCAAATCATCAAAAGGCTTGCTAGATCCTTAGATCTAGTGCGCTCTCAAATGATGGTCAAGCCCTCCTCTTGGGAGAAAGCGTCCACTCTCAATACAAATCGATCCTCCAATGAAGACTCAGGAAAACCACCAAGAATGATGCAAAGACACCTGCAAAAAAAACCCAATAACCAGAATCTCCAAAATCCCTTCTCCTCGGCTAGAACGAATCCTCCCTCAACGGATGGTGCACCCCTTGTTTGGAAACCCCCAAAGTGGTGCACCCCTCTCTCTGCACAAGTCCTCAATGAATGGTGCACCCCCCTTGTTGGAAACCCCCAACTGGTGCACCCTCTCTCTATCTGCACAAGCAACTGATGTGGAATCCTCCAGCAACTGAGTAGATCTGGAACTAGAATGGTGTGGGAACGTATTGCGGCTCCGAGACCAAGCTTGGGACAAGCTAGGTGGAATCTTTCACCACCGAATCGTCCTCTAGGGTTTGTTAAGTCAAAACCCTCAAAACCCCCAATGTTGGGCTCACTAGCTAGAAGACAAAAATCAAAATAAGATCATACATGAATATAAGAAGAGGCCCTTGCCTTATTTTTATACTTTTTGGCTCACCTTGTCCCTTCAAAGTGACTTTCATTTTATTAATATTTAATTAATTAATTAAATTACTTTAATTAATTAATTAACCTTTTTACCTCTGAAAAGCTCCTTATCTCTCCTTGTGGCTTCCCTGGCTACTAAAAGTCACTTCTAGACATCCCATCTTGTAGTGCTTCTCCTCCCGATTCCAATGAGCTATTACACTGAGAGGTTCCTCCAAGTAATGTGCCCAAAATGACCTCTTTGGTGATTTCAATTAACTTATAGCTCAAAATAGTCAAAAACATGGAAATCGTCGGAATGCAACGAAACCAAAGCCAAACTATGCGGAATGGCTCATAATGATGGAATATGATGATCAATGCACGTTGGACCCCACAATGCCTCTCAAATACCCCTATACTCGCTATAACATCCATCTAGCTACTCTGGTCATCATAAATCTCTGCACTGTGATGATGTCCCAAAGTGGGGACATTACAGTCCTCCTTGCTAGAAAATTGCTTGTCCTCAAGCAATAACCGAATCCCCTCAAATATAATGCCAGGATCCCATGTCCACCTGTGGGATACATAGTAGAACCCATCCAAAGACGAACAATAGTACACTCCACCCCCTGGATCCCATATCAGGAAGTGAACTGCAATACTCTGTGAATCATAGTCCTGAAAGATATCAACCCTGTGCACCTCCTGCACATGACACATGGCCTCCTCTCGAAATGAGTCCATCCTCCAAATCTCTACCGAGATCCACACAACCTCCATCAACTGCACCTGTTGATGCCATAATGAGGTACCGTAAGACCTCCATGAGACACCCTCAACACTGTGCTCCCCTCAACACTGAAGCTAAATGGAAAGTTAGAACAACTTTCCCCTACAAAGGTCCACTCACCCCTGTCAGTCAGTGAGATTCTCAACCCTGTAATCCCTAGGTCCCATGCTAGCCTCTGTCGAAGATCCCCATGCTGACACTATACTATGATGGCCCTGCCTGACTGCTCCCTGTATGTATATTGGATCACCCACTCCTGAATCCTCAAGATAGAATCCCAGTAGCCATTAGACCTGTTGTCCAAAAACTGTACCTGTAAGGACATCTCTGTAAGAAAAGTACCTGTCCACCCATCTCCACGTCCTATCATGATGATCAAGAGTGAAAAGTTGCCTCCCTCTAACAAACAAATCCCTGCAGACCCACTCCAAATCGACCCCTGGTGGAGTGTGTGGCTCTCTGGCGCAACCTAGATCATCATGTAGTCAGATATCCTGCTAGCCAAATGAACTCTCGGATCCCATGGCAAGCTTGGAAGTTTATCACTTCCAATCTCCTCTAACTGCTCCTGTGTGAGACTAATCACTGTCAGAAGCCCTATGTGCTCATCTGCTATCCTCCTCATGTTGCTGTCAATGATAAACGTGTCGGGAAAGGATAACAGACATATCTACAACTGACTGTAGGACTGGAAGGCATCACATGCTTTGGTCAATCCCAAGGATTCAACCAGAAGCTCATCCCTTGGTATCCATGATAGATGCTCTCCTGTAGGCATCACTGAATCCCAACCATCCAGTACAACCGAAAGTAACTCCTCCAACTACTGCTCAACCAACCTCCAACTATCATCTCCCATGGACATACTGATATGGTGAAGGTGATCTCTCATAACTAGGTGTTGCTGCAAAAGAGTGACATCTGCATGCTCCCCTAGGTGTATCTCCTCCCTGCAAGGCACTATACCCCTCTGAATCCCACCATACATCTCAGCATGTACCTGTGAGCTATCACTCATCATTGTATGCTCTGGCATACTCATGTCATCTCCTGTAAACTCATGCTGCATCATAGATCCTGGGCATACTGCTGGATCAACCCCTACATGGAGGTCAACTGCTCTCGGAGCACAAAGGGAAGTGTCCTCCATCAACTGGTGCTCCTCTGCTAGATCATCAACACCCTCTCTCAACGTGACTGACTGATACATCTGAGTATCCACTAAGACAGATGAAGTGGATCTCTGATGGATCTCCTCAAGAGACTCGTCTGTCCTAGACTCTGATTCTTGAAGGGCGGTCTGTGTGCCTCTCAAGAATTCTCGAGTGCTCTCCAACTCCTGAGTGAGTCGGTCCATCTCCAACTCCTTCTCCCTCAGAGTCTCATGATATATATCACCAACCCTTAGTAGATAATCCTTGTCTGTCAACAACTGCTGGTAGTCAGTCCTCATCACAGATACTCTCTCCCTGAGAGTGTGAAAACCATCCATGGAAAATCCTCCATCTGAGCTATCCTGTGCCACTGATGCTCTCCAACAGTAATCTTCC
>SNQJ01S0074280.1:0-20564 GCA_010110895.2 Picea sitchensis | reverse complement strand
TCGTTAAACAAAAATTCGTGGTTATTTAGGATCCTGTTGGGCTTTGTATAGGAGGTGTAGAGGTTAGCAACAATGCTTTTTACTATTCTCCTTGAGGTCTCCAAGATTGTGGAGGGTTAGGCCATTGGACTCGAGGAGGATACTTCCATTGTTATGGTAATTGATTTTTCACTCACCAACTCGACTAGTCAGGGGGTGCCAAGATATAATAGGGTATACATTTTATTATTATAAGCATAATTGAAATACTGAGAATGTGAATAAGGCATACCTTGTTGAATTATATTGGTGGTCCTTGCCTTCCATAATTGATGAAGCATAATTGTTCCATATTCTTCTCTGCTCCTTAGTACATAACATTTAATCCAGATAGGGATGGACATTTGTTTTTTTGATGATTCATCTCACATATTCCACAAGCCTCTATTATGTTTACTAGACACTTATTCTTGGAATTCTTCCTTGTGCATTTAGGGCAGAGAATAGCTAGTGCCTTTTCAAACTCTTCTTATTTTCTTTTGATTTTCATAGTATCTAATTCCATGGATAATGACTGCAATATATCAGTCTTCATGTCCTTCAATAAAGTCCCATTTTTTTACTTTGTGAGACTTGATGTTGTGACCCTTGATTATTGTGCAACACACACTTCCGATTCCTTTGTTCTTTCTCCTTGCAACTCTAGAGTAATTTTTGAAAACTTGCTTTATTTTATCATATGATAGCTTAAATATATCACCATTTGCAAGGAGGTTTAAGGTTTCCATCAAGTCTTCTCTCACACATTTGAGAAGTACTCATTTGAGGGATTCTAGATCCAATATGTAGGTGTTAAGTTAGAACCTTACTTTGTAATCCTCTAAGGATTCATTTTATCCTTATACCATTTTAAATATCTCATCCCTGGTGTCTCGAGATTTTCAATAATCTTTATACTTGCTTATGAAAGTCTACTTCATTTGATCCCAATGCTTGATACTACTCATGAACCACTTTAAAGTTTCTTCCTTTAGTGTGGAAGGGAAAAGTATGAGCTTTTGGGCATCTATTTTGTAGTAATAAATTATACATATAACATCAAACTCAAAGAGAAAAGTATTTGGGTCTTTAGTAGTCAACCCATCGAAATGAGGAAGAATAGAAGGATTGATGTTCTTCATTCTTGTTTCCTCTTTAGTTTCTTGAAATGGAAATTGAAAAATGTTAGGTTGATCTACCTATACGATGATATTCAAGGATGGTAATTCTTCTCTTAATTCAGATTTTATCTTAGATTGAAATGGATTTATTAAAACTCCTCTAGTAAAGTGATCTCCTTCGTCGAGATCTTCAAAAAACTCTTGAAAAATTTGTTGGATGTCTACTAGATTTTCTTTAGTAGGTTGCTTTAAAAGTCTCCAAAACATTCTTGGTGCAGTACTTGGTACTAGTTCCTGCTTCATCTGCACCAAAAATATGATTCTTTGGTAGAAACATCCAAAATTATCCCTATGTCGATACATGCAACCTAATTATGAGTTTAATATGTGTGTTGTTGTTTTTTTATGTAATTTTCAAATTATCCTAATGCAATCTTTAGTAACCTCCCCAACAATAGTGCCAAAAAATGACGGGGTACATAATTTTAGTAATATATGTGATGAACTTTACAAATCACTTTAAATTGTCAACCCAAGCCTATCATGCAAACTTATGAGGTGTTGTGCATTGTATATGAAAACTACAAAAGTTTAATCTAATCCAAAAGTTCCAATGATGTTGCAACAAGATGAATGAACAACTAGGGGTAGCTCATCCCACTTCACCTCCCATAGACTAAGGTAATGGTCTTAGCTTCCATCTCTTCTTGCGATTTTCTATAAGTCATACAAAGGTAAGACCACTTTCTAGTAGATGAGAGGTTAACAACGAGGAGGATTTTTGGAATCAATAACCACTGTGCAAATACCAAACTAAAGAAGTAATCACAACATTAACCATCATGTTTATAGGTTCACAAGGTCCACATTCCAAATCACTATTGATTGCAATTTTAAAAATTAGGGCAATCATAAAAATGTTTGAAAGTATGAGTGTTGTTGTAGGTGATAGTACAATATCGGTAGAAAGAAAATACTCTAAATAAACTCATAACAAAAATATGGATGACAATAATGAAATGAAATGAGGATTCTTTTGACCTCCCCTTAAGTGGGCTCTACCCAAGGGAGCTATTGGAATCCTGAAAAACACTTAGAGAAACAAAACTTCAATCAAATCTTATTCCTCTTGTTCAGAAAATGTCAAGATAAAACTATGTCTCTCGAACACAATTTGAGCTAGTCTCTAACAACAAAATATAGAATAGAATAAAAACTTGGGAACCTATCTCTACCATCTAACTCTATATAAATAATAAAATGATACTCTAACTAATCTAATCTATCAAATCCTTGATTGATGGAAGTTTTCTACTTGATTGCCTCTCTTCCATCACAACCAAGTTAAGAGGGTTATTCTCCCTTTTCCACTAGTTTGAATTTCAAAATAAAATTGAGATTTGGAGGAGGTCAAATTACTTGAGGAGTTATTTGTTGCCTCCTAGTATTTAAAATCTAATTGTCATCTTCATTAATGACACGGACAAAATATCTTGAATTTCTCATCCACCATCGATTGACTGAGATGTGTTGGACATTGAAGATAGTCAATAGTGTAAGGGTCAAACCCCCTCTTTTTGGATTGTCACGATATTAATTCATTCATTGATGTATTGATATTTATACTTTCCAAACCATATTATTCCATGCAATGCAAATCACAAGATCAACTCCAAAAATGCATAAGATACTAAACATAGATTATATTCATTTGAAATTAAGCAAATCATACTTATTTGAATAAGCATAAATCAATATCACCTAGTTTGGTCTTCAAAAGTAAGAACGCCTAGGAAAGGATTAGGTTCATGAGGCAAATACATCAAAAATCATGACGACATGATGAGAAATAGGAGGTAATATAAAGGCCCATCATTGATGTGTGCAGACAACAAGAAAGAAAGAGTGAACAAGATGTTGTTTACACCTAACTAGGCCTAGAAAACATGACCAAACTGTCCCATAAAGCAATTCAAGTAAAGTAGAAATGAGTTCGATGAAAATGCTAAGTTTTTAACTCAAATATAAATGTCAATAGGTTGCTACAAATAACATAAAATATGTTTCTAATACTAAAACCAACCCAATAAACTCAAATGTGTGTTCCTTTATGATTTTTTCTTATTTTTGGAGTGAATTGCAAGTGGGAAAACAATTTTTTTTAAGGTTGTCATGTTTATAACAACAATGTGTTTTCTCCTAAAATAAACTCTTTTTAAGTTGTAAGGAGAGAAATAAGTGTCGGGGACAGGCCTAGCACTTGGAATATCAATACACTTGAGGTAATGGAGAGGAAACCCAACCATTACCTAATCTCTACATCGCCCACATTTTCACTTTTGATTCGAGTGATGTCAATATTATAAAATGCAAAGTAAAAATGAAACTATCTTACAATACTAAGTTAAACAATGTCGAATCTCTTTGCGAGCCACAAAGCCACCATGGGAAAAGAGATATTGACTTGTTTCCTTGTTAAAGTGGAAAAACTATTTCACAAGTAATAAACAAGTAACAAATGATTGTGTGATGATCGTGAAACTAGTATGTACCTTAACAATTGAGAATTTATAACTATGAAAGAAAGAAATGAATAATGCTTATAAGTTTTATATCATAATTCCATGTTTATACATGGTTGTTCATGCAGATTTGTTCATTGACTTGTTGGATACTTAAAATAGGTGTTTAGGGGGTTCCCTACCATCTGGGTGAAGTAAAGAGATAAACCCAGGTGTTTTCTTGCAAGGTTTAGCGAATTTTTGGAGTTTATATGTTAAAACATACAATGAAAATTAGAAATAAATTATAAACAAGTACTCAAACCAACAAACATGTAGTAATGTCCTAATTTGATTAACCATCATAAACATTTTCATACTTATCTATCTAGGGAAGCAATGAAAATAAGGAGATACAACTCACAAAAGGAAGGTGAAAGACATAAACAATCACCAGACCAACCAACAAAGAAAATAATGGTTCAATCTCATCCTTGGATCTTCATGAACCCTCCTAGCCACTAATTGGCAAACTATTAGTATGGAATACCAACACACAAAAACATATGATCCAACTATTAGTATGCATATGCTAGCATGCCCCAATCAAGAGACCAACAACAAAGGTACCTAGCCAACCAATATCTCCTCAAAATAATTATCATAATAACACCCTGCAACTACCCCTCAACCACAAGTAAGAAAGCATTTGATATTAATATTTGAAATGAAAAAAAACGAGTATCAATCACTAATACTTTGAGAAAAACCAATAGCACTTATATGTTACTATTCAACACGTTTTAAAAAATTATATAACTATCATTTTATGAGAAGAGGAGGAGAAGGTTAGGGTTTCCAACCCCAAGGTCAAAGTTACCTTGAGGTTATAAAACACTTGTTTCTTTAGGAGAAGTGCCACCCCAAGGAAGTACAAATTGAATTATTCACATGTTGGTAGATAACCCTCGCCACCTCTTCATTTTGAGACCATTCCCCCATACAAATACAACAATAGGCCTCCATCCCATCTCTCGAGCCTTCTCCCTATCACCATGCATAAATTGAGAAAATCAATCTTAGACTTCAACTAGCGCCTATGACTCCTTACTGGTCATATCATATATTTTAGTAATTTACCTAATTTATTTCCCATGAAGCTTCCAATGTGCAAAATGGTTCGGTTCCTCCTCCCCCTCTTTTCTAGAAGCTTCCAAGAACTTTTTATTAAATAAAATCCCATCCTAACATTGAAAATGAAAGCAAATCATTTTCAAGAGAAGAAGAGGTTTTGAGAAAATCCCTTTTGGGGAAGAGTGACAAGGTGAGAAGTCACCATCATTAGTTTTTCTTTAGGATTTGTGCCTCACAGTGTCAAGTCTCCAAAAACACTTCTATCTTCTCCAAACCATTTTTTTATTTCTACAGATTGAATGAAAGATGGAGGTAAAAATGTACCATCAATGGCTGTCGAAGTTGATGGAAGGAAGGCCCACGATTGGGAAACCTTTTGTCTTCTTCTTCTAGAGGGGAAAAGGGATATCTCATGTTCTAAAAATGCTAGGATCTAATTGTCTTCCATGCACATCTTAGGCTCAATTTGGGCTTGAATTAAGAAAAATTGTCTCTTTCCTACGCTAGATTTGGGTTGTGCCCAGGTGTAAGAATGATGTGAATTTGGCCAGAAACTAAGAATATATGTTTGACCTTTCTTTTGGAATAAATCAAGCTCAAATTGAGAAACATTTGGCCTCCAAATGACCCAATGAACCTGCTGAGCTTATGCATGATTTTGCTTTAAATTGATTAAAACTCCAAATGTGAATGAATATATAATTTTTGGATCGTTAGTATTTTACCTTGTAATAGGTGAAATGGGTTCCTTTCTATGCAAGGACATTTGGTCCCAAATGGGCTCAATTTCACCCTTTACTGACCCAAATTCTACCACCAACGATTTCCTTACCACCCTTCTCGTCACCCCCATTGAAATTATTAATGACTTGTTGTTTAAAACTACTATAAATGAAAAAACATTTATGTCAGTGAAACTTGGGTTCCTTTTTAGCTTAATTTCACCTTAGGATGCTTGATTTATGCCCAATTTTGTCCAAGGACCTCTTCTTCACAATTTTTTTAATGAATTTGTTTAGATTTCCCTGAGTGGTCCTTTGGTGGTTTGATGGTGGCTCCACCCTAGTGGCATGATAGAGGTCTACCCCATTTTCTTCATAGGAAAGGTTGAAGATGGTGGGAATCATCACCCATGTTGGAGATAAGGTGGTTGGGTTAAGGACCCACTGCCTAGCATGGAGGGGAGGCAGAGCCTAGGCAAAAACGAGGATGGTTTATAGGATAGAAGGGGGAGAAGTTCACTACTAGGGGTAGTGATCAAGTGGTGGTTTGGGCATGTGGAGAGGAGAGGGAGGAGAGTGCTAAGGAGGATGGGGAAGCAAGCTATGGAGAGTGAAAAAGGGGGTTCGGGGAAGGGAGTAGGGGCTTAGGGATGAGTGTGAGGGGGTGCAAGGAGGGATGTTTGGGTAATGAATGAGGTGAAGGGTGTTGGGGCTAGGAGTTGAGCATGAGGGATAGGGAGAGGGTTGCAATGAGAGGTCTATCATAACTACCAAAGGAGGTTTGAGGGGTCTTGATCTTGGTGCTCAAGCGGGGTTTGACTCCCACCACCTCTATACCTTGTTAAAATACTTTATAAAAGTCACAAAACACCATAATTTAACACAACACACACAAACAAAGACAAAGCAACACCATTATCAACCATAAAATGGTGAAACCAAAACCATTATCAACCTTATAACTAGTAATTTCATTTACAAAATAGCAAATAAAATCCATAAACCAACAAATAAAACCCATGAACCCATGAACCAACATAATAATAACTAAAACTGGTATTGGAACAAATTGTACATGTACAAAACAACGGTTGTGAAACCCCCCTTCTGTGATTAATTCCATGCCTAGTCGTTAAGTGCCTCCTCTAGCCTCCAACAAGTTAATGGAAAAGAGAGAAGGTGGTGTATGAGAAAATGAAAGACCAAAATCTAATTTGCATGAGGTGCATGCATGTAGACATTTTTTTTATCTTTGTTTGTGTGTCGACGGGTTTTTGATTGAGGTACATCATTTTCCCTTCACGACTTATCCCCTGGGTGCCGTGGGAAACAAATGAGGTTAAAGTATTTTGGGTCCTTAGGAGATTAGGGGTTCATACCCCATTGGATCTCTTTTAAATATCAAACTTCAACCCTTTTTTATTTTCTCAATTTACATGCCATCAGATGACATTTAACACACCCCTTTAAAATTTTCACTATTCTAGGCCATTTTTCATGGGCTTCTCAAGAACGAATTGAGGCCATACAATGTTGGAACGAGACATGGAGCACACCATTGAAAATCCCTCAATAAGTACTATTAAGTCATCAGCTTAGAATTTCGACTCAACATTGATAGGCCCTTCCTTTTTTTCTAGGAAAGCCTGCCCTTGAAACTACTCTAACACTGTGGTCCACAAGTACCTTATCTTCTAAAGGTCACTACCTAGTCATATAAAAGAGAAATGGAGAAAAATAAGGATCATAAAGAAGATATTGACAAGTTATTCACTATCATAAACCCAAAATTGAGTTATTATTGTTAAGACTTGATTTATAAATTGAGAAGCTCTGTTATGCAGAGTGCCAATATCCAACCCTTGAAACTAGTTGGAAAACTGCAAAGGCTCTAAATTAGTCATTCGAGCACATAATGAAGAAAATGATATATCATCGGAGAGCCATTTAGGTAAGCTACGTCGTGGAATTTCTAACTCTCTATTTTGATGCAAACAACAACATCTTTTAAACCAATGTTGCAAATATCATTTCAAGGAATATATAGTCAAGGGTCCATAATGAAACTTATCGAAAATATCGGGTAAAATATAAAAAAATATTAGTAATAATAAACTTAGAACTGAAGAATTATGAAAATATCAAACAAATCAACAACTCAAAAAACTTGGGAGCAATAAAAAATATTGGGAGAAGTCAGAGATATTTGCAACACTATTTTAAACTCTGAATAATTGTCACCAATATGTTGCCTTGAAAGTAGTCACGATTTTTCAAAAGATTATTCTTGATGGCATGATATCAAAATGGGGTATATGATATACCATTGGAAATCTATTGGATTTCCCTAAATCATGACCACATATTTTTTTTTTGGGGGAGGGGTTGTTTTAGAACATAATTGAAGCCTTGAAAATTCAATAGTTAAATTCATCCTCGAAGAGATGTACAATTAGCACAAGTAATAGATCAGACATATGAACTTACAATAGAGAAAATGAGAGCTCTTGGAAAGAATATATAGAGGAATACAAGGAACAACCATTGGTTTTCTAGAAAATACCTTATGATTTCTTGTATTTCTATGAAATACCTGGCTCAAGTGGAGCCCACCTAGTGACTAGAGGAAGGCGTCAACGTTGAAACTTTTGTAAACTGTGTCTAATTTTGACAAAATTTGACATGATCAACCTAAATGTGAAATTTTCTAATATGGGAGGTTTTTCCCATTGAAATTAAGTAGGGGATGACCTTCCTAACAACCAAAAGCTAGGGTGTCTAAAGGGAGAAAAAATGGTCAGATTGACTCCAATTACATGCCAATGAGATCCTACTGAGCACTTTGACCTCAATGGATGTTATGAACATGCTAGGAGGGTGATATTATGCTAGGGGAAATTTTCAATATGAAACTCAACTAGCAATACAAGCCCAAGATTGGTGTGTGAAGCCTGGATGATAGGAAACCAAAACACTGCCTATAATATCTACTTTGTCTAGATGGACTACTAATGATGACTGATAGTCATATAGAGTATAATAAGTTATTGTATTCTTGAAATGGACAATCACACTCCCCATTTGATACTCTTTAACTTAACAAGAAAAGGACGACGAATACTTATATTGTCTTAATATTTGAAACTAGTCTTTGAAAGATTACTTGCATTGGTGCGCCTATTGTCTTGGAAATATATTAAATGTAAAAACTCATGTTGGGCCTAAGACATAATTTTGGGTCAACAATAGGGACTACACTTATTATCATGGGCATATTGTCCCCATTTTTTGTATATCAACATGCATATTTTTGAAGATAAATATATTTTATGTACAAACTCTAAATGATATATATATGCATGCATGCAGGTGTGTGTGTGTGTGATGTTGATGATATGGTTTGTGCTTTATGATGTGTCATTTACATGTTTGGAAATGGAAATGATGCATATACATGTGTTCTTGTTGTCATGCTTGCATTTAATTTGTAATGTGCCAATCCAATCTTTTATTTGTTAAATTATCTACATAGGCATTATGACTTCAAAGAATATTTATGAATGTGGCAATATCAAATTAGTGCAATAGAAGTCTAACCAATAGATATTTAATGAAAAGGAAAGGTTCAAAAACACTGTAGAAATTGTTCAATAGTGTGACAAGTAGCTAAGGATTGCATTGGATCTAGAGATGGTCGATGTGAAGGATAATTGCGTCAACAAGTAAACTAATCACTACATCGTATTCAACTTAATTGTTAGTTGCAGGACAAAGGAAGACACCACTAGAATGGGCTAATGTATGGGAAAATAAGTGTATGGCCTACACAAGCAAGGTGAGATTACGCATCTCATGGCTAGCGCCATTGATAAAGCCATTGTAGTAAGTGATGTTGAAAACCATGTGAAAAAGCATGGAGAAAGCAATATGTAAGGCATAACCAAAACAAAATTTCATAAACAAGAAAGGAAATAAAAGAAGAAAAAACTATATACAATACATGGTAAATAACACTTTCTTATGCGTAGAACTTATTCGAGTAAATATCATTGAGGAGCTCCTTGAAAGGATTAATTTCATGATCAACAAACTCACCTGCTCCCTTCACTAAATAAAGTGTGATGATGTATGGGCCTACTGACACAAGGATTTGTCCCGAGTCAAATTCATAGCTTCACTGATCTGGATTATATTGAGAACGAAATGATATACAAACAAAACTGTATCGGGGAACACATAAATATAGTGAAAACCAACTTTTATTAATGAATAATATAGTAGAACACAAACTGGCTAGAATGGCGGTAGCTTATCACCGAAGAGAAAGAGATGTTGGTTACACTCATACACAAAAAGATTTTACAAAAGGTCAAAAGGGTGACCTTATTGACTACATCAGAAGGAATAATAATATGTCCTTTTACAAATGGGGGAGCTTGTGTGTATACATATATAGTAAATAGTAATAATCTATTTTTAAGGTCACGACCAAGCCAGACACCAAATTGGTGTATGAGACCCCCTTGTTCGTGGGTCAAGGGACCCCCTTCTGTGCAACAATTTGACTGCTAAAGTCTATGGAGGTGTACATACCCTACCCTCCTCTGAATTTGAACCTATGACCTCTGAGGAGGAAACACATGTTCTTAACCATTAGGCCCACTCAAGCTGTACTTAAGTATGCTCTTTCCCTCAAATTCATATCATTTCACTTATTTTAAGATTACTATATGTTTTATTTTCTTTATGTCATTTTACAATACCATGGGTTGCAAAAACCATGGGATCATACCACCAAAGGTAAAAACTTAATTAAAACATATTTTTGCCATTTTATTATTGTTATTTATTTTATTTCTTTCCTCCCTTCAAATACCATGGGTGGATACCATGGTTTATCAAAACCATGTGCTCGAAAATGATGATTTGGTGGAAGAGGTGGATGGCCACCAATTTCCACCTAGATCAATCCTCCCCCCTTAAGAAGTAATGGCACCCATTGTGTCAAGCTCGTGTAGGATATCGGGAGACTTTTGCTAAATTTGAATCTTGGTGAGCCACGTACCTTGCTGAAGAAGTTTCCCTTCTTTGACAACCCGATAGATTTGTATGATCTATTGTCGCCAACTTGAAACTTGCGTGGAACTTGATGGTGGTCGTGTTGCTACTTGTACTTGGTATTATCCTTTTGAAGGATGCCATGAACCTTTTTTTAGAGGTGTTGGATCCATTCAAAAAAATTGATTGCATGATTTGCCTCGGTTTGAGTGTGGGAGGACTATGTTGGTGAAGATGAAACTTTAAGGGCTACCTCAATGGGGACTAATGGTTGGAACTCCAAGCACACCTGAAAAAGGTTGTGGCCAATAGAGCTATGAAGTGATCTGTTATAACTTTGTTGAACATACGAGAGACTCTCATTCTCTGGAAGTGAGCATTTATAGATTGGACCATTGGGTAAGGGAGAATCAGGTACCAAGTTAATGGAATGCTTGATTTGGCAGTGCAGAGGCACCCCTGCAGGTGAAGAAAAAATATATTTGTCCTCCTCTATAATCTTTTCGACCTGCTTCGGTGGTATAGAAAGGTCTTGGGCCATGGCTGTAGTGGTTGCAATGACCTTATGCTTTCCTTCTGACTAGATCATGAAGAGATAAAACTTTGTGGTTTGATAGATTACTTCGCGACACTGTTTTGATGAGATTAATGAAATGGCAGTAGTCAAAACTACCTTTGGTACCCTATAGATCTGACACCCCAGAGTAACAATGACACTATGGGGCCGAGACCCATAAAAAACATGGCATTTACACATATATGGTTTTCCAAAAATAACATCACAAACCTTTAGTAGGGAAATATCACACAATACCTCATCTTTGAAGGGATTGATGTTGTAGGACAAGCGACATTGCTAGAGGAAGTGGATGTCTCGTCTCTTTCTCAACCATTCGATGATGTATGGTTGGGGGTGTGGCATTGTCGATAACTTCATTCTTTTGACAACCTCGATTGAGATCATGTTCTTCTAACTCCTGCTATCAACAATGAAATGCAGTAGGGTCCCCTTCACCCACATATGTGAGTGGAGGAGGCACTCCTCCTCCTCAAGATCATCTAGTTCTTTAGGTTGGATTTTTGTGGTCGCAATGATAGCAACAGGTTCTACATCATTGATATATTTCCCTTTAATTTGCTCTAAATCGAAGTCCAAGCCACATTCTGATTCCTTTTCTTTGATCTTAGCCAACAATGATTGTTTCGAGCAACATTCATCAGTGGTAGGTCAGGGGCTCTTGTGGAACTCACACCACTTTTTAGTATCCTTTGAATTCCCATTACCCTTCTTTTCCTGAGGCTTGGAATGACTCTCTTGAGGTTGGCCTTCTTTTCTTTGTCCCTTGTTCTGTGATTTAGGAGCATCTTTACCATGATTTTGTTGTCGCATATTTGCAGACCTGAACTCCTACTTATTTCATTGCTTAAATTTTTGCTCAATTTTGAAAATAGATTGATAAGCTTCTCCTAGTGAGGAGATGTCCAATAAATCCATATATGTTTATATGTACCTATGTAGGACATTCTGGTACTTTAGAACCACGTGTCTCTCATAACCTTGAATACCCATCTTTGAGTGCACGGTATGGACGATGTTGGTATACTTTGGCACTATCTGGTCTCTCTCCTGATACAAAGTTGTCCATGTCATATATTGGTCATCATAGCTTCCAACATTGTAGAAATCCTATTGGTCATCATAGCTTCCAAACATCAGTAGAAATCCTACTTGAGGGCATCCACAAAGGTTTCTCAATGGGTTCTCTCTTGAATGACATAGATTCATCTATGGTGTGCTCTTCTAGTAACCTTCCCACCAAACTCTAACACGAGGAAATGATTTAAGGAGGTGAAGGATATTTTTCCATCGTAAAACTTTTGGACAAGGAATAATCCTTCATGCCCAACCATTTTTCGATCTGGAGAATTTTCATCTATCTTGCCTTCAAATAAGGGGATATTAAAATTAAATTGTACCTTGAAGGGCGTCACACCTCAGAAATGGTTGCTTGTTGAATATGTCTTGGCCACCATCAGTAGTTGTCGAAATATCTGAGAAAATTTGTCCATCATTTCATTCATCTTTCACATAGGGGCTTCCTCGAGCAACAACTTGAAAGGATATCCTACTCTATCATCTCTCTTTTCTTCCACCATGGGAGGTTTCTTGGGCCGACGAGAGCGGTCGTCCCCAAGAAAAAATAGCTCGATACCCAACTCTTTATATCCTAACCTTGTTGGGGAAATGCATTGAGAAATGACAAGGAGCAGACTGCATTGATACCACTGATCTAGATTATATTGAGAACAAAATGATATATAAACAAAACTATAGCAGGGAATACATAATTATAGTGAAACCCAACTTTTATTAATGAATAATATAGTAGAACACAAACTAGCTAGAATGGTAGCTTATCTTTGAAGATAAAGAGATGTTGGCTACACTCATTTGCAAAAATATTTTACAAAAGGTCGAAAGGGTGACCTTGTTGACTACATCATGAAGGAATAATAATATGTCCTTTTACAAATGGGGGGGTTTGTAAGACTTGTATATAGTACTTATGGATGCCCTTTTTGTTCGAAAACACAGGCATTCCAACAAAGGATGAACACCTTCAGCAACCACTCACACAACCAGATCAAAGATCAACACACTGATGTTTTGGTGTGGTAAAACCCCTACGGGGAAACATCCATGACCCCAACCAACGCGACCACTTCGAGCAGTTTATTAATGCAAAAGAAAAAGATTACAGAGATATTTTACAAGAGAGTTTTTCACAATCGATAATCTGGAAATGACCCTCCATGCTCTTTAAATAGAGATCATGGACCAATCGGGTGTTAAGCGACAGATCAATGGATGTTAAGATTGAGGAGAATATGAACTGTCAGATCACTCTATGTCAGGAACATATTGTGACCGTCGGATTTCGTAACTACAAATGCATACTAATGCATACTAAAGAAACACACTAAGAAACACACTTTTACCTAACGACATATTAGACCAAGTAGATCTTAACTAAATCCTAAGTGTCTAAATATCCTAGCATCCCCCCTTAAGAACAACTTGGGATATGATTGAAGAATTTACAATAGTGACACAATAGGAGAAGGAAGGAGGCATTGGAGCCTATCCCCCCTTAATGACAACTTTCTAAACTCCTAACATAGATTGAAGTTTGGAGAACTTTGTTTCTATAAGAGACTTTGTGAAAATGTCTGCAACTTGATTTTCTGTAGGGAAAAAGAGCACTTCAATAACTGGATTATGAATGAGCTTTCTGATGAAGTGCATGTGTAGCTCGATGTGCTTGTTGCATTGATGTTTAACTGGGTCTTTGGCAAGCTTGATGGAACTCTGATTGTCGCACCAAAGGTTGGTTGGATGTTGTTGCTGAAATCCAAACTCTAAAAGGATCTGTCGAAGCCACAAGGCTTCCTGACTTGCATTTACCGCTGCTCGATACTCTGCTTCTATTGAATAAAGTGAAATAGCCTGTTGTTTCTTACAGGCCCAAGTGACAGGTCCTTAACCAAGGCTGAAAACATAACCTGCAGTAGACTTTTGATCATTAGGGTTGCCAAGACAATCTGAATTAGTGAAACCAACCAATAAAGGAGTCCCCCCTAAACCGTAATGTATCTCGAACTGAACTGTACCACAAACATAGCGAAGAATCCTTTTAGCTGCTTTCCAATGGATTTCATGGGGTGTTTGCATATACCGTGAAACAAGACCAACAACAAAGGAAAGATCAGGATGGGTATGAGTCAAGTATAAGAGGCTACCAACTAACTGACGGTGCAGGGTGGCATCAACTTCAGAATAAGTACAGGTGGCAGTAAGCTTGACTCCAGACTGGAAGGGAGAAGGGGTTGGTTTACAATAATCCATTTAAAAGCAACAAAGAAGGTCACAAGCATACTTAGACTGGGAAAGAAACATTCCTTCATTGGTTTGCAAAACTTGGAGGCCAAGGAAATAGTGCAAAAAACCTAAGTTTGTCATTTCAAATTTCTTCTTAAGGCTATTTTTCACATGGTTTAAAAGTTTTGAGTAACTACCAGTAAGGATAAGGTCATCAACATAAAGGACAAGGATTATGAGATGGATTCCTACTTTCTTGGTATAGACATTAGGATCATAATGGAATCTAGATAATTCGATGTCAATAAGAAGGTTGTCCATTTTGGCATACCAAGCTCAGAGAGGTTGCTTAATACCATAAAGATATTTCTTAAGGCGACAAACAAGGATAGAGTCATTCTCGACATATCTAGGAGGTTGTTCCATGTATATTTCTTCTTGCAAATCTTCATGCAAGAAGGAAGATTTAACATCCATCTGATGGGCCTCCCATTTATGTGAGGCAACAAGGGAAAGAACAAGGCAGATGGAATTCATTTTGGTTACAGGGGCAAAGGTTTCATTATAGTCCTGAATTCCTTCAACTTGGGAAAATCCTTTGGCAGCTAACCGAACTTTGTATCTTTCAACACTTCCATCTGATGCATACTTAGTTCTGTAGACCCATTTACATCTGACAAGTTGTCTTCCCTTTGAAAGGGACCACCCTACGTCAAGAAAGGGACCATATAGTACCATAATTCACCAATATTTTCCATACTCTCCACAAAAAATTGGGTATCAAAGATTCTGAGCATCATCTAGTGCTCAAATACCGCGCTGTTTGCATAGATACATTCAAACAGAAATGGAGTTCCTGGACATCGCCTCATTGGGCACAACTTATAGATACGTTGTCAAGATCGAGCATAAATTTAAGTAGAAATGACAAGAGTTTGGATCTACAAACCGCTCACAGTCGAAGTAGGGAAAAGGCAACCCCAACCCACACAGTAGGGGACCAAGTTGTGATGTCCAACCTCAGGACAATTCATCCAAGCTGCAACATAAGAAGGGCAACGAGAAGACGAAGAAGGACATGGGAAAATGGTGTGAGTACCATAAAAGTCCCTGGCACAACACTAATGGATGATGCTCCAAGTATTCCCTCGTGGCCGAGCTGAAGGATTTCGAGTCAAATCCTGAAGGCAAGAAGTGGATTATTGATGCTAAACCCAGTTCCACGGTCGCTACCACCAAATTCTGGCCAAGCGAACTAGAAGAACCAAAGGAAGGGGAACACCTCTTTCACTCGCAGATGTGGGTCAAGGGGGCTTTGATTCACTTCATTGTCGATAGCGGTAGTCAAAATAACCTGATTTCAACAGAGGTCATCAAGTGGCTGAACCTACCAACAACACCACACCCGCAACCCTACACCATCGACTGACTTCATCAAGGAAGATATCTTCGTTTCAACCAACAATGTCGTCTATCCTACGACATCAAATCGTTCAAAGATGAGGTATTGTGTGATATTTCTCCCCTTAAAGTTTATGATGTTATTTTAGGACAACCATATTTGTGGAAGCGTCATTCTGTGCATGAGTCTAGACCCCGCAGTGTTATTATTACTTTGGGTAGACAATTGTACAGGATCCTAAAAGTGGCACCGCCTACTGCTAAGAAATGCAGTAAGGTCATTTCACAGACCGGGAATTTCATCTTCTTTGTGATCCGTGCTCACAGTAAGCAAAAGGTCGCCGCCACATTCGTGGCCTCTACACAACACCTTGCTTTGCAACAAAATCAAGTGGACGGGATCGTGGAAGAATACACGAGACATCTTCGTCTCACCTACAGGGGTACCGACACACTTCCAAGTCAAGCATCCAATTGATCTGACCCCCGATGCACCTCTACCTAATGGATCAGTCTATCGACGTTCGTTGATGGAGAATGACGAAATCAAGCATCAGATCCAAGATCTTCTTCAAAAGGGGCACATCAGACCCAACTCCTCCCCTTGCGGAAGCCCGATTGTACTGGTGTAGAAGAAGGACGAGACTTGGCGACTCTGCATTGATTACAGAGCCTTAAAAAAAATCACAGTCAATAACTGCTATCCCATTCCCAGGATTGATGACCTTCTTGGCCAACTCAAGGGGGAAAAGTTCTTCAACAATATTGACCTGAAGTCTGGCTACTACCAGGTTCCCATCGAACCAATGGATGTCTGTATGACAACCTTAAAGTCTAAGGAAGGTCTCTACAAATGGCTAGTCATGCCCTTTGGCTTAACAAATGCACCAACCACTTTTATGCGGTTGATGGATGATGTATTGAGACCCTTCACCAACTCCTTTGTGGTAGTATATTTGGATGCCATCCTCATCTTCAACAAAACGTGGGAGGAGCACATGCGACATACTTAGCAGGTTTTGAGCACTCTGCGACAACACAAGCTTTATGCCAACTTGGAAAAATGCTTTTTTGGCATGAACAAAGTCCAATACCTGGGCTACATTGTTGATGAGCATGGGGTACATGTTGATGCAACTAAGGTCCAAGTCACTTGTGACTGGCCAGCCCCGACCACACTAACCGAGGTTCAGATCTTTTTAGGACTCACCAATTTTTACTGACGGTTCATGTTGGGATTCTCCCATATTGCTTGGGACCTCAACCAGGTGACCAAGGGAAATGGAAGGGAAAAGTTCGTGTGGGGGAAGGAGAAACAACAGGCATTCAAAGATCTGAAACATTGTTTGTGCTCAACTCCAGTGCTCACCTTGCCCAATCTGCAACAACCATTCGAGATTGAGACTGATGCATATGACTATGTTGTGGGCACAGTTCTCACTCAACATGGGCATCCAATGGAATACCATAGTGAGACACTCTCCGATACTATCCGTAAATACCCCACCTATGACAAAGAAATGTATTCCATTGTAAAAGCCTGCCGTCAATGGAAACATTACATTCTGGGGACAGAGACAATCATACACACTAATCATAAGCCTCTGCAGTTCATACAAACACAGGGGAAATTGCAGAACGACCGTCATCAGAAGTGGTCCACCTACCTGCAGTAGTTCCATCTCAACATCAAGTATAAGACATGTATCTCCAATCGTGTCGATGACTGCCTCAATCATCCTCCTATGGTTTCACTTACCACTGTGCTCCATTCCTGTGGAGATGAAACATCATAGTGGCCCCAACTTTACCAACAAGATGAGGACTTCGCCACTACATATCAACTCTTGGGTACAGGCGCCACTGCCACTGATTTTCACATTCAGGACAAACTCTTATTCCACCTGGGCCATCTTTGTGTTCCTACAAGCGAGCATGAAAAGATGATTTGGGAAGCCCACTGCAGTCAGGTGGTAGGACATTTTGGCATAGAGAAAACTGTGGCCGTCCTTCAGAAACATTTTTATTGGCCCAAACTTTGATTGGACGTCAGCAAGTATATCAGATCTTGCACTGCCTGCACCATTTCCAAGCCGACCATCAAGAAACAAGGATTATACACCCTTATTCCTATTCTTGAGAATCCATGGGAGTCCATCTCCATGGATTACATGTCTGGTTTACCATCCACCAAGCAAAAAAATGACTGCGTGTTTGTGGTCGTTGATCGGTTTTCGAAGATGGCCATCCTCACAGCCTGTAAGAAGACTGTCACAACGGATGATACTACCAAGCTCTTCTTCGAACGAGTTTGGGTTCACTTTGGGATACCACAGACCATCATCTCTGACAACAGGTTCCTCAACACCTTTTGGTCGAGTCTTTGGTCTCTGTTGGACACCAAGCTCACAAAATCCACTTCTTTCCACCCCCAAACCGATGGCCAAACCAAGGTCGTCAATCGGATGATTGTGCACATCATGCACATGTAAAATTCTAAGCAACCCCATACATGGGACGAGATTCTCCTATATGTCCAACACAGTTAAAACATGGCTCTCCATAGTTCCACCGGCCATATCCCATTTCAGGTGAGTCTGAGATTCCAACTCTTTGGATCCATTAATTTTTCACTTCCTCTTACCACCACACAGACAAACTCTTCCCTTGATCAGTCTGCAGTCGAAAAATCCACCAGATTCATTGAGCGAATTAAGCACATCCACCAACAGGTCCAGGAGATTTTGCAGAAATCCAATGCTAAGTACACGTAATGCCATGATAAACACAGGGTACCACACCAGTTTCAGGTTGACGACAAAGTTTGGTTACATTTGCAGAAGGAGCGTCTCACCGGACCCCATCGGAAGCTTCGACCACATAGTTATGGTCTTACACTATCGCCAAGGCTATGGGTAGCAATGATTTTGAGCTCAACACTCTACCCTTCCTTGGTTTACATCTAGTATTCAATGTGTACCTCCTTCAACCATATTTTCCAACATTATTGGACACCTCTGAGATCGCTGAACAACTGACACCAACAGATCTCAACCTTGACTGCATGGAACAAGCATCCACCGATCATATAGTGGACACACAGGTCAAGGGCACTCGCCAGCATCAGAGCCAACTTTATTGGGTTGTCAAGGCAGGGAAACTCCTACACCAAGGAAAGTGGCTCACCCTGGTTCAAATCCAGTAGAAATTTCCTCACCTGATGGGGTAACTCAACGCAATGGAGACCATTGCTTCATAAGGGGGGGGATTGATCCAGATGGATATTGGTGGCCACCCACCTATCCCAACTGGCTCCTCGTGTCCATTTTTGTTCAGCACATCTTTCTGTACTACTTTATAATTGTGAGTTCTACACTTCTGGGGATGTCTGAATCCCCACACATTCTCCAGGTGGATACAAGTAGACTCTCACCTAATCCAACTGGCCTATTTTGTATGTTTTCATGTCAACACATCTTACTGTACTTTCAGGGCTATTTTGGGGCCTTAAACATTGTTTTTTTGGCTCGCCACAGTCAATATTTAGACAGAGTCAGAGTCTAATGACATATGTGTAGTTCTCTGAAAGACCTTTTCCAATGGGCTATCATGTGCCTAAAACGAAGGTCATATGCAAAAGTTACGACCCTAGGAAGTTGAGGTACCAAATTACACCAACTTACCCATAGGGCCCACATGACTTTTGGTGTTTCACCTTCTAGGGTTAGGTTTTTGGATGTATAGGGTTTTGGAATTCATGAGTAATATGAAAAGGTCCTATGGAGCATCATTGTAATCCATTCTTCTACGAAGGATACGCATAACAACCACATCTCTTCTCAGAGATAGCTACCACCATTCGAGAAAGTTTCAGTTCTGTAGTTTTACAGTTTCATCCTATTTCATTTATTAATAGAAGATATTGTTCATTGAATATTTGTGTTATTCTTCCTATCTCTATGTTTATGGTATTTAGTCTATAATCAGTTTATTTTGCTCCTAAATCCGGATCAAGCTACTTCTCGTGTTGAACGGACCCATCTAGGAATTTGTGGAGTTGGTGCTGGTTCAGGTTCAAAAGACTCATTTGGAGGAAGGTGAGAAGGCGGAGGTGGATTTTCATCCTCACTATCATCATCTGAAGAAGAAACCAAAATATGAATAGAAGAAGGCACAAACACCGAAGATGGATCGCAGACTGAAGAAGGCACAATTGTCGAATTAGGCTCGCAGGCCAAGATATTTTCATGAAATTTAACATCTCTTCTAATAATAATTTCATTACAATGTGGTTGAAGAATTCTATAACCTTTGACATCTTCAGAATAACCAACAAATATACACTTCTCACTTTTAGGTTGCAATGCTTTCCTTTTCTCATCAGGAATGTGAGCCACCCATGTTATACTGCCAAATACACATAAGTGACTTACATCTGGTTTAATTTTAGTCCAGGCTTCTTCCGATGTTATATTTTTAATAGCCTTAGTGGGAGTGCGTTTTACAATGTAATTTGCACATTTGATTGCTTCCACCCAATACTTTAGACTTAATCCCTTAGATTGGATCATACAATTAGCCATTTATTTTAATGTGTGGTTCTTTTTCTCAGCAACACCATTTTGTTGTGGTGTATATGGAACAATGTGTTGCATTTGGATGCCCTGTGTAGTGCAGTAACTTGTAAAATTATTGTTCACATATTCGCCTCCATTATTTGTTCTTAACT
>SNQJ01S0074279.1:0-17600 GCA_010110895.2 Picea sitchensis | reverse complement strand
TCCTCTCTCAGAATACAATATTCATCATCAACCATAGCCGCGATACATTTCCCTCATAAAAGAGGGTTGCCTTCTAGGGCAAAAAACCCTAACATAATCTCTACCATTAGATCTGCAACCTTATAATGAACTGTCCAGATTTACAATGAAATTACAATATACTTTTACAAGGCAATTTTTGCTTCGGAGGCTTCGCCCCCGAACCCCCGCTTGCCCCCAGACCCCGCAGAGGGGGTACCCCCCTCTGCACTCCCCCGCTTGGAAGAGTGTACATACTTATGGGGTGTAAATACTTCATGGGGTATAAACATGGCTGAAAGAAAGGACCTCTTAATCAGGAAGATAATCAGGCTCCACAACCAACACTGATAAACTACCCTGGAAATAACTTGTTGTTTAAAGTGCCCTTGTATTGACCTCTATGGCTTTAGCGAGACTGTCACGTTAATACCCATGTTCTTCTGAGCTATCAATGTGACTGTTATGTTGAAACCTGTGTTTTTCTGTGTGACTTGTAATAGAATACCTATGTTATCTTTTGCAACTGAATCCTACTATAGTACGGCTATTTCTCCAAAATATGTCCTTTGATTTATGCATGTTGATTATGGATCTGCTAAGATCTCATGTTGATTTGATAGATATGTTATCAATTTTTATGGATCTAAGATATGGGTTCCCTTCATACCATGCACTTTAATACCATGTTGAAATCCCCTTACTCCAAAACCTAGGTATCTTTTTATCTAGTGATTTCCTTACTGAAAATCAAGTTAGCAACTCACAAAACAAAAAATACACTGTTGGGATATTCAACTCAAACAAATCTAGTGGAAGCAAAACTAAAAACCAAAAATCTCATGCACAATACACAAAGATATTCTTCCTATCAACTAAGCTTATCATTTAAATAACTTCAAATCTTATAAGGGCTCCCTTACTAGGAAAATGGCCCAAAGAGAAAAGAGACAAAGTACATAAAAAAACATGATTGGCTTGATCTGTTGCAAAATCTATTGCACGATCATGTATGGCAACAACACGACCGTTACATTGATATCCGCATTGTTCTGTGTTATCCACGCGACTGTAAAGTTGAAACTGGCACTAACTGTGCAACTGTTCCAAAATACTTGCATTGTTCTTTGGTGGCTAATATTTCTATTGTATGGTTGTTCTCTCTTTTCCTCTATCCTAGATCTCTAGATGGAAGTCCTTTTCCACCTAACCAAGATCTCCTTGAATCAAAATCCTTTGTCATCCAACTTTCTGTCTCTGATCAATCTCTCTCAATCAATCTAACAAAATAAATGTAAGTGAAAGTCCTTCTTTGCTTATACACTCTCGAATGACTCCACACTAAAAAAAGTCCTTCTCTGTTAACTTTGTGTAAAAGTGTCTTCTCCTTTACCCTATCCTTGTTTTTATAAGATTGAGTTATGACTTAACCCTAATTTCCAAAGTTATTAACAGTTGAGATTACTTCTCACTTCACTTGAGATCAACAGTTATTGTTTAATTCATTAATGCTAATTAAATCATTTCCTTAAGTAAAACTCAACTTACTAACTAAAAAAACTTTACATTAATGATTCCTTTAATTAAAGTAAAGTTACCAAGAAAGAAGGATTTGGACAACTTCCACATGCTCGACACCAAGCCTATGCGGAAATACATGTCTGATGCTACATGCATCAACAAGCTCAAGGTTTATTTTATTTTATACAATGGAAAGTCCACATATTACGAGGTTTTTGGATTGATGATATGGCATACATGTTAATGGAATATTGGTTGGCAACATCACCGAACCTAGCCATGCATTGAAGGCGATGGGACATGGGTAATTACTCCACAATATCGTTCCCTATCACTCTCTATTCACCTTGGATTTCGATCATTTGTGTTGTTGGAAGTTGAAAGAACAAGCTTTAAGCCCTGCTGGTGCAAACCCTTGCACCTGGTAGTTTTGGTAACGAACTCGGTCTTCAATCCTGGTTTAAAAGGCGTCATTGTGCAAATGTATGAATATCAGTATGTCTTACATCTTTTACAGTAAGTTTGTCATTAAAAATGGTTAATTTTGGTTCTGGTTTGACATTATTGTTTGCATGAATGTCTTATCCTTCCCTTCTTTATTGCTTCTTGAAAGAGAAAATGAAAAAAATGTCTGGATACACAAGATTAGCAACAATTTTGCTTGCCTCCTCCATGCTTTCACTTTCCATAACATTTTTTGAAAGGAATAAATTTTTGACAACTCCTATTTGCATGCACTTGAAGCTTGAAATTGAGTTTTCTTTATCTCTTTAAGTGCTCTAGTCTCTTCGAGAATTATTCATTTCCTTTATTTGATTCCAGTCATGGTTCTATATATCAATTGTTTTGTATTTGAACCATGTCTTGAAAGACATTCATATGTTGGATATGGGTCAAACCCAAATGGTTTTTCTGCACTAGTGGCATCCACAATTTTGACTTCGGTCTATAAAATAATTTGCCTCTTATCTATTGAAAGGATAACCCAGATTTGAGCCATTTAATATGAACACTCCCACGTTCATGGGTTTCACCTATTGTATTGTTCAGATATACAATTTTAAGTGTTTGAAGTTTTCATCGTGGGTTATGGTTGTCTAAAATACCAGATTCACTGATTGATTTAGGAGAATGAAGTTCATCTACAATTAGTTGATTTTCTTTTGAAAACAAAAGTGTTTGGCTTTGCTCCTAGAATTATTGTTATGAAAGAAGTAATGGGTTTCAAACCTTAATTTTGGAATAAACCTCACAAGCCCGAAATTGGGTCACAGATATTTTATATAGTCTCATTTTCTTTTGTTTGAACCCAAATGTTTGACCTGACTATGGATTGAAGGTTTCTTATACAAATAATAAACCATTCATTTCAATTGGAATCAAGACGCAATAAAAACAATGGGACACCTTTGTTCGAAACAAGTCCAAATAAAAGGATATAAGTTACAACCATGGCAACAATCTCTAGCATGACCTTTGTCATTACAAGCTTTGTTTTCAACCCATTATAGTTTGTGGAATTACTTGTTTCATTTTGATGGTTGGCTGGCAACATTGATTGATTGACAGTATTAATACAAAGTTCAAAACTTAAGTTTGATAAAAAGGGTTCTTATTTCCAAACTCTTAATCTGTTGAATTTTGGGTATTTATCTATAGTTTGGTTTACCTATAACTTCAGTTCAAAATGAAGATGATATGGATTTGTGAAAGAAGATATGTTTGTTTTTGAAAGACAGGAATATGAATGAGTTTATATGTTTTGGTTTCAAAAGATATATTATTCACATGAAAGGGAAATGTTGAAAAACATATAATTGTTACATAGACTCATTATCCTCGTTATTTTCTCTTTACATAACATTTTTTTTCCAAAATCCCATACATTAAAAAATTCATGTTCCATTCGTATCTTGTCCATGTAATTAAGATGACGTCCATATGAAAAGAATATAGTGTGGATGTATAATCAAACATTTTCAAAGCAAGATTATGTTATGGCAATTATGAATGATATGACTTGGATACATTTTTGGAATGTTTGTTTTGGTTTGATTGAGTGAGAAAACAATAGAAACGGTTTTGGTTGGTGACTTGGAAAAGTTGAAGTTCATTAAAATAAATCATATGTTTATTATATAGATATAGTTTCCCTCTTTAATTTCACTTTCCATAATTTATTTCCCAAAGTCCCTAACATTAATTTCCTTTTTTCCATTTTAGTCCAATCTATATAATTAAACAATATGCATAAGTAAAAGGATACAATTCGATGTGATCAACATGATTAAAGAACGGAGCTAAAAATATGAAAGGATTTGTAAATTATTATGATCGATTGATAAACAACTGTAGATATATTTTGAGGTAAAAGATTGGAAGAATTCTTTTGGGAAGTAATGATCAGCATATATGGATTGTTGACTTACATGTTGTTGTTTATATGTGGTTAATGGATGATGTATTCTTGTCCCTATTTCACTTTATTCCTTTTCACTTCTCATTTTTGTTGTATGGTTGTCACGTCAGAGCCAGTTTAATCATTTAGACAAATTGTATTAGATGTCTTATCTTATTGTAGTTTTATTCTTGTGTTAATTGTATTATCATGGTTATAGATGAGCTTATTCAATAGGGATAGCAGCAGAGGAGGAATTAGAGGAAGAAGAGGTCGAGGGCCTAACACCTTTTGGCAGCCTAGGGGGCATAAAAAACTAAGGTCTCCATTAATTTTGATGTTGACTCTGATGAGTTCCAACAGTTGATCCAAATCGGGCATTTGAACCTTGGTGGTCAGCAAGCCTTGCCACAACCTCAAGTAGCCCTTGATGTTATACTACATCCTCACCCTAGTATTGTAAACATTCATGAGTCCCCTACACAACCTCATGTTGGCGGATGGAGTAATTTATCTGTTAATATTGTTGTATCATTTTTGTCACCTGAATGAGAAAAAGAGGGACACTTGCAAGTCCAGTTGGGTTAGATGGATAAGACAGAAGTTAGTGCAAGAGTTAGAAACGTCAAGCACAAGAAATAAACAAACAACTAAGCTAACAACAATTAAATAAACTAAACTAAAGCACATAAGGGAATTAGAACCAAAATTAACCAAACAATTGACCAATATTCATGCCACCAATGGATAGATTGTATTAGTGGGCAAACACCAAAGAGAAAGGGAGACTTATGGGTCCCCTTTTCCTCCAAGGGAGAGCTCTTGAACCCCCAATGAGAGATATCTTCTTACAAATAGAAAACTAAAAGGAAATGGTGAAGAAATCCAAAGCTCATTCNGTGAATAGCCCAATGAAATGGTGCTTATATGCTCCAATGAGGAAAGAGGTTCTGTGCAGGAGAATAGAGGAAGCATAACAATACAAATAGATTCTTGAAAATATAGTGCACCCATGGCCTCTTTTTATAGCAAATCTTTGAGACATTATCCAATCGGTCTTTAGTGTGAACAAGGGGCCCTTTAGGGCACCTTTAGGTATTTGACCAGCCCCCCACTCGGATTCATCTCGGATTTGGGGGTCAAATCGACTTGGGAGCTAAACCAGAAGTGGGTGGGAAGTCGACCAGAATCATTAATCCGTCATTCTGAGGTGTGCGTAGATTTTTTCATCCATAGTCGCGCATGTGCGCTTTCCCTGTGTTTTCGACTAACGCACATGCGTGTGCTTCCTTTGTATTATGAGCGCATGTTGATTTTATAACCAGTTGTATAGTTTCTGCCCTTTAGAAATGCATTTTTTGGGCCATGAATGAACTAATAGGTGTTTGGAGATGCTGGATTTCTGTAACCATTTGCGAATGAAATTTCAGTGATAACAGATGCCCCCTGATGTGTGAGGTTAGGAGCATACGTTTAGCCGAAATACATCAATGTTTCTTCTACTGAGAGTACCATTGTAAGAAAGAGTGTTGAGAGGAATTGCAAGAGCGACCCATTGGAGGGAGAGGGGAACATGTGGGACCCAAACCTTTCACTAGGTGTGAAAAAATAAAACTGTGTAGAAACAAAGCGGGCATGCCCCATGCTCGTGTCATGTAACTCAAAAATGTGTAAGACAGGAATTGTAGTGGTATGTTGACATAGATAACTGCAGCGCCCTCCGGGGCAGTTTGATAATGGCAGAGGACAATTCTAATGGTGAACATACTCTGAAAAGAGGCGATGACACCTGTAAGAATTGTCGATAATTCGCGAGCTTTGATGGCCCAACAAATTTCAGAGGTCTTTGGAAAATATAAAAACAACTGCAATAGTCGCAAAGTAAGACCCACTATAACATGAGATAAAGTTGAAGTTGAATGTTATGGGGGTCAACGATAGCAGAGAACAATGGTGTTTCTCTCTGTGTCATCTGAGACTCCTCATTGTAAAGGGAATGAGAGTCAAGACATTGTCGCCCTCCTCGAAACTGTGTTGATGTCGACAGAAAGGGAGACGTGACTCCAATAAGCAAAGGGCTTCATGAAATCCACTAGATGAGATCAGGAACTGATGAGATTCATGGATGAAGTCAAGATGTGGTGAGACTCAAGACTTCCCTTGGTTGGGGATATATGTGAAGTATGAGTGGCAGCAACCGTGAAACTGAATCTAGCGTCAGGGGGATGACTAGACGTGGGTTAAATTGTGCCAGAGGCATGACAAAGTGGACAAACTCAGAGATCATAGGTACATGGACTATGGGATACTCAGGGTTTATGGATGATGGCAACAAGAGTATAAGGTAAGGAATGCCCCAACCAAGGGCAATGGGGGTTGCTTTTCCGAAAAAAGAAGGTCGCTAAGGGCGACAATCACAAAAACTATGTAAATGCTGGAAAGAAAGGCTTTGTACATTTACCAAAGGAATAAACAATAATGTGGTATAAGTGTGCACATCCAGAAACGGGTGCCCCAGTGTAAGATGGCTTGGCCTGTGGGGGCGCAAGTTGAGTGGGGAACTAGTGGAGGGTGGGGGGGGCATAGGTGGGTTTATGTATGGGGTAAATGAATGGAGGACAATCTGCAGATGGGAAAATGGACTCTGGATAAAATGGAGGGCTAATGATACTGCGGAGGCGCGGTCAAATGATAACTGGTAGGAGATGTCCTGGGAGTCCATTGGGAAAGCTAGCAAAATGAGGAGAAGGAGTATGTGGTTGATTCTCGAACATGAGTAAGACTATCGGGACTCCCATCCCTAGGGGGTGAAAGCAGCATGAGTGTCAAAGTGCCATAAAGGGGACTATGAATGGGACAACTCATGTAGGGGAGAATGCTACCAGGTGCCAGTACTGAAAATGCAGTGGAGGTGAGAGTATTGCAGAGCCGGATGGGGGGATCCTAGAGGAGAATGTCGGAGGGTGTGACTAGAAGATGCAATGGATATTCAAAGGGAATGACTACATGCAAGTGTTGATCATATACCTGAAGGGGTTGTGCTAGTGTGTGATGACCAAGTACCTGCACACATAAAAACTAAATACCTGACGTGAACAATATATGTAGATAAAGAACATATAACAGTTATTCGATAACTTTGAACATGAGCATGCGTACCTGGACGTGATGTGAGAAAAAGGCTCCCCAAGGGCTGAGGATGGATGGTGACCCAGGGAATGTGACTGTGTAGGTGGCAAGATCCTGATCCCATGGTTGAAGATGAATAAGAAAATAGACGCTCATAGCTCCTGTAATTGAGCATGGAAGTTTGGCAAAAGGGACTATATATAGTTGTAGGGCCCACATTGCCACCTCATTTGTACCTACTACTATAGTGAGTTGATGAGAGGTTCGAGAGGAGATTTGGAGATTCCAGGAGTTAGAGCCAGCTCATCTGGGATTTGCGAGATCCAGGTTAGTGGTCGTATCCTCCTGCATAGTAATTAGGTTTTCTATTTTGGGCAGGGTCATACGAGTGGTCGTACGGAGGTATTTTGTGAGAGTGGGCCCCCCAATGCGCGGGCGATCGAAGGATTCTTGTGCTAGGGTGCGCGGTTGTAATTGGGACAGTTGTGCATGGGAATGCCCGAATGGGGAAAATCGATGTGCATTGGATGCGCTCATGTTCAAAGCACAGCTACGCATGTGTGTGCGGTTGTTTCGCTAACAGTTGTGCATGTGTGCGCAACTGTGTAGCGAACAGGTGTGCATGAATGCATGTCTGTGTGTGTGACATGGGCGCATAGATGCACCCCTGTGTTTTTGACAGGCACGCATTGTTGCGCAGCGGTGGGAATAATAGGTGTGCATATGTGCGCGCCTATGGGAAAAATAGTCGTGCACATTAGGCAAAGCTCGGGAGTGTAAAAAAAACTTGTCTTTTTTGAGATTTTGCGTGTTTTTATGGGTTGTGATGTCTGATCAAGTACTATGTATGTGGATGTAGGTGACCAATTGAGGATGTTTATTCACTGGAGGGAGAGAGATTGGGCACGCCTTAGAGAGGCAGTGAGAGATGAGGAGCCAGGTGTGCAGGGACCTTTGGCAGCCTGTGGGTTACTAAAGTTCTTTGACTTCTCACTGTTGCGGGCACAGGAGTACCTGCTACATTTTTTGATATCTATGTGGAGCATTGATCTGCAGTGATTCATTGTGCGGGGAGAGCAGCTCACATTCTCTGCGACAGAGGATGTGTATTTCTTGACTGGGCTCCCTTTTCAGTGAATCCCTCTACCTGTTGATCCCGTGTTTCCAGGGGATGGTCAGTTGGCTGACTTGGCACGGACATATTGTATCTAGGAGGACTTTATGTCAGGCTCGGTGGTGACGATTGGGGTGATTGACACCCTTGTGCATCGTTGCATTGCAGCGATGATTGTGAGGGTCTATGGATCCCTCGCTACTCAGCGGATCAATGGTGATCAGTTGAGGATCATGCAGAGGGCCCTAGGTGGAGAGCATTTTTCCTGGGGCTTGATGCTACCCACCAAGATGATAGGGCATCTTAACCGATGTCGGGTTGCCGACTCCAGTGATTTTGCCTTTGCGTCTATCTTAGTGGCCTGGTTCTTAGAGAGGGTGCCTATGTTGCGCTCGAGAGTTTTGTTAGATGTGTCGAGTGCATGAGAGCCAGGATTGATGCGATGGGCAGCTATCTTGGTTCATCATGGGGGTGGGGACGGTGGCCATTACTTTACGGTTGAGCCAGCACGTGTGTGGTGTCAGATGCCACAGATCATCCTATGATACCCGTATGGCGGGATGGACTATCGTTAGGATCCTGATATGGTCTTACCTCCTGGAGAGGTTTGGGACCATAGAGGTATGTTGATGTATTTGATGGTTTGATTAGTGTAGCATATGTTTTATGTATGGATGGATGTCGATTCTAGCTCTTGTTTGTTTTGTGTGCATATGTGGGGCCACAGGGCTAAGAGATGGAGCTGGTTAGAGCGTCGGCTCGCCAAGGGATAGAGAGATCGCTGCAGGGGGATCCGCAAGCAGGTGAGAGACGTCGGAGGGAGGAGGTTGGTGTGAGGAAAGCGGATGCTGAGAGAGCTGGTAGGAGGCATCAATATGATGACCCTGGTTCGGGGCCTTCACATGCTCCACCGGCAGAGGCTAGCGGAGTGCTAGAGGACTTTCGTCGTCGATTGGAGGTGGTGCTACAGGGAGTGCATGAGGGCATGTGGATGCAAATCTAGGATGAAGGAGTCTTGGAGCAGTGTGTGGGAGGACAGGCAGAGTTGCGAACCCTGATATGTCGAGTACCGATAGTGGAAGTCGCGATGACAGGGCAACTCCCACCTGGACCGGGCGGACATTCAGCTGGTGGGGCCCCTCCTTCTGACAAAGGACCTAGTGGAGGTGCTCTAGCGGCACCATGAGTGCTTGATGTGTTTATTTTTTGTATTTATAGAGGCCTGTGAGCCCATAGATATGGTAGTGTGACCCCTATTTTGTACCTATAGGGATGAGGGGGTTCACCTGCCTATGGGCGATGTACATGTTGTACTATTTTTTGTAAACATTTGATGGCGCAGTGATCGATATATATATATGGATATATATTTTGGGATCTTAGTGATGTTCACATGTGATGATGTTTTGTGATGTTTTTTATGATGTCTAATCTATATGATGTGACAAACTTTCGATGGTTTATGTATGTGTAATGGTATCTTGATGTGATAAATGCCAATCTAACACTAGATTAGCCATACTATCTACTATTTGATTGCATTGTCATGGAATATGTGTAAATGTGAGTAAATCAAAATGTTGAGATAAAAGTCTAACTTGCAAGTATTTGTGGAAGAGGCATGGATCACGGACATGGTACACATTGTTGAGTTGCAGGACAACGAGATGGGAATCTAGTAAGACGCTAAGGTTGTGAATGTGGCGGTGACTGGCGTCGGAGAGAAGGCCAATGATGGTTGTGTATTTTTCTTGGTTATTGGTTGTTGAGCCCAAACATATGTCGCTGGAGTGGAGCAGTTCATGTGAGGGAGCATAGAGGGCCCAAGCGGCCGAAGCGAGATTCTGTGTCCATTGGCTAGCTTCGTCAGCATAACCGATGTGGTAGGCCGATGGAGGAAGCATCTGTCAAAAACACAAATGGTAGATCAGAAAAAAGGTGTGGAGAGGAAAAAAGAATTAAAAACACTACAAAACGTGTACAAAAAGAAAAAGCCTAGTGTAGAATGACTATGCTCGGGCGTAAAATTTATTTAAGTAAAACCCATTGAGGGGTTCTTTGAGAGGGTGGCCTTCGAGAGAGACCAGGATGTAGGCACATTTAGTGAGGCAGTGTTGAACGATGTAGGACCCATGCCATAACGAATCGAATTTTCCATGGCCGAGGGTATCGTGGGCGATATCGTAGGCAAGGATGAGGTCTCCTTCGTTAAAGGAGCGAAGGTTGACATGGTGGTCAAAGTTGGCCTTTGACCATTTTTTGGTTGCCTCGTTGTTCTGTAATGAAGACCGACGGCCTTCATCCAGGGATTCTAGGTTCAGAAAGTGTTGCTCCATTGGAGCAGTGTCAGGTAAAATCTCAATACCGGTGTGTAAGGTGGGAATTTCTCACTTGGTGGGGAGAGTGGCTTCGACCCCATGGATGAGATGGAAGGGTGTAAAACTAGTGGTGGTTTTAACTGTTGTGTGATAAGCCCATAGTGTTGAAAACAACATGTGATGCCAATTGGTCTTATGTGTGTTGACAGTACGCTGCAACATGGTTTTAAGGACCTTGTTGACCGCCTCTACTTGTCCGTTGGACTGAGGGTAGTAGGGGGAGGCAAACTCATGGGAGAAGCCTAACCAGGAGGAGAGTTCAATGAAGATCTCATTCTCGAAGTGTTTCCCGTGATCGAAGACTAACTGTAGTGGGACTCGAAATTGGGAGATGACGTGATTAAAGAAAAAATATGTTACGGTGTCAGTGGTGTTGTTGAAGGTGGGCATGGCTTCAACCCACATGGTGAAGTAATCGACTGCCACGATAATGTTATTATGTCTATTGTTGGATTGAGGGTTACAAGTCATGAAGTCAATGCCCCATTTGCAAAAGGGATTGGCGGTGATGACTGGGTGTAGAAGAGCGGGTGGCGCTCATGCTTTGTGGGAATAAAGTTGGCATTTGTCACAACGTTTCACGACATGGATACAGTCGTGAAACAATGTGGGCCAGAAGTATACAGCCCGAATGATTTTATGGGTGGTGGACATCCATGAGAGGTGACCACCGCAAGTTCCATTGTGGCAATCGTTTAGAACTTTGTCAGCCTCGTCGATGGTCAAACATTGACAAAGTATGGTTTCGACCCCTCGTCGATATAAGATGTCACTGATAAGGAGATATTGAGGGGCCTAATGGTGAATACGTTGACGATCGTCCCTAGAGAGGTGGGGTCCAAACTTCTGTGTTCGGAGTTAGACGAGGAGATTGTTGTGCCAAGGATCATCCAAGGGGATGTAGAAGAGGTGTTTGTCGGGGAAGTCTATATTGATGGGTGAACTGGTAGTATCTGAGGGAAATGTTGTAATGAGTTTGACGAGGATGAGGGCTTTCTTTCTCTTGGGTGTTGAAAATTCAAGGTCGTACTCCTGAAGGATGACGATCCATCGAGCAATTTTTCCATTAATTTGTCAGTGACTGAGCAAGTATTGCATGGGGTTGGAATCTGCCATGACTTTGGTAGTGCGAAGCAGGATGTAATGGCACAGTTTTTGGACTGCGAGGACAATAGGAAGGGTGAGTATATCTTTGTGATTGTACTTCAAGGGTGTTCCTAAAAGATTTTTACTAATATAGTAAATTACATGCTCACGGCCATCATCGTCCAGTTGGATGAGAACTCATGCCACTGAGACGGATGAGGCCGACAAGTAGAATATATAGTCACGATCATAGTCCGGTGGACTAATCAAAGGAGTGTTGGAGAGCACCACTTTTAAATCATCAAAAGCGGTTTGGGCATGTTCATCCCATTGGAATGGGATATCATGACACAATAAATGAAGGAAGCCATGTGTGTGAGTGGCGTAGTCGGGGACAAAGCGGTGTAGAAATTTATCTTTGCCTTGTAGACTTTGGAGTTGGTGTAAATTCCAAGGTGGTGGAATTTCGATGATGGCTTGGACCTTGAGGGGGTCGACTTTGATGTCGCATTGGGAAACAATGAACCCAAGGAGGCATCCAGTGGTGACGCAAAATACACACTGGAGGGGGTTCAAGCGTATATTGTACCGATGACACCTATGAAAGACGATGCGTAAGTCATCTAGATGTTGAGTGTGTTTCTTAGATCGAGCGGTGAGATCGTCTAAGTAGGCGAGGATGATGCGAGCTAGATCATGAAAAACGTATGTCATGGCCCATTGGAATGTCGCACCGGCATTCTTGAGGCCAAAAGGCATGACATGATATGAAAAAGTACCCCATGGGGCAGTGAATGTCATTTTGTACTGGTCTGCAGGATGAATCTGAATTTGATAGTAGCGAGAGAAACCGTCCATTAAGGACAAGGCTTCGTGGTCGACGTAATCATCAATAATTTGGTCGATAAAGGGTGCTAGGAAGTTGTCTTTGGGATAGGCGTGATTAAGATCACGAAAGTCAGTGCAGACGTAAATAGTGCCCTATTTTTTGTTGACAGGGACGGGGTTGGAGACCCACGACGTATATGCGATGGGGTATATGAACCCCGCAGCGCGTAATTTGTCAATTTTGGCTTTGATGGCCACCACTTTGGATGGATGTAGTGGGTGTTTCTTTTTCTGTACAGGTGTGATATCAGGCCATGTGTCTATATGATGTTCGACAATAGAAGGATCAAGGCTAGGCATCTCTATGTATGACCAGGAAAAAATGTCCCGGTATTCCTGGAAGAGAGCTTTGTAAGCTATAAGTTCTTCAGGAGAGCATGCAACACCAATGGTGATTTCCTCTACAATGTCAGGTTTGATGGAAATATCGATTTTGACAGTGGGGGAAATGTTAGCCATGTTGCCTTCTTCAAAAATGTTGGGAGAAGGGATAGGATTGTCGAACCAGTCTATATGCCCTGATGGGATAAAATCTTTAGTTTTGATTGCGTAAATGGAGTCTTGACTAGGGGGCTCAAAGGCTTTCTATGAGAGAAAGAGTGCCTATGATGGAGCGAATTCCATGGGAAATCGGGGGTAGTTAATTCCTCGAGGATGTCTTCGTCGCAGTGGAACTCGCGAGAATGTAAGGGATCCCGGTGAGTAACAATGGTGATTGTCACCATATGATTATCGTCCAATGGTGAAGATGTAGGGGAGGCGCAAGGAGGTTGCAATGGTGTGCTTGACATAAACCAAATATCAAGATATTGTGGGTTAAAAATTGTAGTCGGGTGTAAGATTTTTGTGGGGAGATGTACTGGAGAATTGGAGGGATTTGGGGGCAAATCCTCATATAGGTTATTCATGAACCATGGAGGAGTGGGTAGTGCCTCAGGCTCAGGGGAGATAATATGAACAACATCGGGGATATCATCAGTACCTCTAGAAATGGGGGGGGTGTAGGATTCTGAATAAGGGCCATTTGGCGACGCCTATACTCAAGGATAGTAGGACATTGGTATGTGAAATGATCCAGTGATTCACATAGAGAGCAAGGGCATATCATTCATTCATTAACTGAAGTCATGACATAGTGGATGTCTGTGACTGGAGTACTTGATGACGTGGATGGGGGGGACTCTTGTTGAAAGCTTTGGCATAATGTCGTTAGTGTCTATAGAAATTGGGCTAGCGCAGGGTAATGGTGGGTGTAATGGCCATATTCTGAACAGATGGCACATGTGAATTTGGTTTGCATCCCTGTGGTACCTGTAATCGAAGACATGGTGGTAGTACTAGGTGCATTGGGTGTAGCGACGAGCAGTGTGGTTGCTCGAGGAAGTCGGATTAGATTGCATAACTCGGGGAGAGAGGGACATCGATTAGTGGGGTGTCCTTCTTGCTCACATAGTGTGCAAGGAAGTTGAACTCGGGGGGGAGGTGGAGCAGTGGGTTCTTTCTTCTTCCTTCGGCCTCCAACTGTAGCGGTGGCACCAGTAAGCGGGGGTGGGGGTGGTGCGGTGGGAGTGAGGACTGGGATCTGCATTGGGATTCCCTCTATTTCGAGAGAGAGGGATGGTTGAGGAACCATCTCGGGTGGGTACAGATACCAAACTGGGATGGAAAGCACCATGTTAGGTAGAGTAAGCGTTGCGGCTACCTGGAAAGCTTGTATGCCCGATGGGGGGTAGAAGAAAGGGATTTGAGTAATAAATTGGGGGATTGTCTCCCAAACCGGGATGTGACCCTGAGGGAGAGGGACATCGGGAACAAGTCGTGATGGAGATTTCTCAAGGGATTCCTGAGGTAGGAGTTCTGTGACCAGTGTGACATCAGGAAGTGAAGAAGCCTCGATGGGAGGAATGGTATCTCCACTGCTAGTTCCATTGGAAGAGATGACGCATACCTGAGCTGAGGGATGTATGAGCAGGGGTGCTCCATGGTATGTCCCTAGCAAGGATGGGTCTTCTGGGGCCCATCTCAATGAGTGGGTAGGCATCGGGATTAGTGTGGACAAATGGTAGGATGTTATCGATGTTGGAGGAAGGGTTAGGATCGTAATGTGAAACTTGATCAATGGTGATGATCTTTTCGTTGTGGGGAACATCATCGTGCGAAACACAGAAGAGGCGATTGCCTTCATAGCGTACATGTAGCTATGTCCCGACAAGATATTGTAATCGAGTGGGCCGTCAATAATTTCAATGTCGATAAGGATGTTTTTTCCCCCAAGTTCAATGGGAACATTTTGAAAGAGCCCTTTAGGAGAGGATGGTCATCCATCATAAGATTTCAAAGTGATGGCGAAGGGTATTAAATCGGGAGAGTCAAGTTTCTGCCATACCATTTTGGACATGATGCATGTGGATGCACCTTCATCGATGAACTATGATGTTTCGAATTTTGATGGGTATCTCGAAAGCTACCAAAGCGGGGAGACGAGGTTATCCACAATCTAGATCAAATGTGATGAGTCTAGTATCAGCAGGGTTGATTGCCCCCAGGGCAGAGAGTAATGACTTCCGTTGAGTGGGACAGGTTTGAAGAACTTCTAAGACTGACATGGCGGTAGGGTATTGCACCAATTCATCGACCAAACTGTAATTGTGTGTTTCCCTAGCCTGAGGATTGTTGACATTTTGTCGTAATGGGATGCGAGGAATTCGAAGGGGGGTTTCAGTGTTAGGGCGTGGGATCATCAGAGGTGGTCCCATTGTAACTGGAACTACTTCCGAAGTGGTGGGAGTAGATTCACAAGGTGCGCTATATTGATGATATCGTGTCTGTAGAAGAATTTCTTCTTCGTTGGTGAGGAGGATAGTGCGATCTGCAGGAGTGCCAGGGTTTTGATATTGTCCCATCTGTGGTGGGGTAGGGTGCATTTCCTGCTGGGTATTCATCACCCCTTGGTGTGGAGTAGGGTTTTGTAACATCGTTGGGGGGGGGTTGTTGCACGTATTGTTGTGGGGCCTGTTGAGGGGCAGGTGGTGTTGGAGGGCATGGTTCGTTCATGGATTATTTCATCCGTTTAAAGGCGGCTATTTGGGGAAAATGGTGAGTATAATGGTTGTATTCACCGCAAAGGGTGCAAGGGAAGTTTGTCTAGAGTTATTGTTATTATTTCCTTGGCATTTGTTGTGATTTCACCCTTGGGGGTTCTGGGTCCCTTGATTCTAATTTCCCCTAGCAGGTTGGTTTTGTTGGGGGTTATTTCCTCCTGGTCTGGGATTATTATTGTTTTGGTTTTTTCCTTTCTTTTTGGAATTATTCAACTAATGGGTTGGATTTTCTGTATTCAGTTGTTCAAAATTTTGAAAATGTTGAATGGGAGAGGGCTGAACAAAGTTAACCCCGGTGTGTGGTTGTCCTTGTGGTGGGGCCATGGGTTAGGGAGGACCGGGAAATGGAAAGTACGGATTATTTTGTGGCAATCATCTATATGGTACATAGGAAGGTGTGATTCTTTCACTAGTGCTCAGGGTGTAAGATGAGGTAGAGGGGATACCAAAACTTGGTTGTATAGTCGGACGCATCATGGGTGTTGATGCAGGTCCACTCATGGGTNATCGGTGGATGTTGGGGTGTACCGTACATGGGTGGGGGGTGGATGTACGGGTTATGGTGTGTGGTGGTACCAATCAATCCATCCGCGGAGTGAGATATTCCAGGTTTGTCTTGGCCGAATGGTACAGGTCTTGGGATGTCATGTAGTACCGTATATAAGTATCCCGACTGCACGTAAATGAGGTCATACTGTTGAGCCTTCCTGATGGATTCCTCTTCATATTGGGGGAAAGTGGAGGCCACATCTTTGGCAAGGAGGGAGACGAGTGACCTGAGAAACCAATCAAGGCATTGTTGCTTGGTGATTTCTGCTTTGCATAAACTACGTTGTCGACGCCATTCGTGAATGTGGTCAGCGATATGTGTGGCTAAGCTTTGTTTAAACTTGGAGAGAAGTTCTAGGCCATTGTCATGGCTGATTGGTAGTTGAAAGAAGGTCAAAAATGCTTGGGCCAATGATTCAAAAGTCACATGGGACCCTGATTTTTCATCTACATACCACTTGGTTGATGGGCCAATGAGTGTGCGTTGGAATAACCTTAATCGGACGGAGTCATGCATGATTTTATTTGAAGAGAACCATAAGTGGAAGGTCATGGCATGGTTGGCAGGGTCATCCCCGCCTTTCCTTCGAACTTGGGGATGTCGGAAGGTAGTTTGGTGGGCATTGCAAGCCACGTGGGGTTGTGCAATATAGGATCATTCGTGAGCTTGCTCAGATATGATATGTTCAAGGAAGCCAAGTATGGCATCTGAAGTGGCGACAGAGGATTAGTTCTAGCCATTGCATGAGTGGTTTGTGTACCCAACCCTTGAGGGTGGTGGGGTGGGGTTGTACTTCCCCCTTGGGAATAAATTTTCCCCCTCGCTTCCTTGTAAAGGAGAGCTGGTGGATGGTTGGCCTTGGGGATTGGACCCAAGTAACGTGGAACCAAGAAAAGTTGATCCCAAGATAGTAGCACTCACAGGGGTGTGAGAGGGTGGAGCCGATGAGTTGGCAAGACTAGGAACTCCCCCTAGAATAGGAGGGAGATTTAGCAAGCGTCTGGAATGAAGGGGATTCTGAGGGTCCCCTATGATGTCCGACTAGCAAAGTGAATGTGTGCAAATGGTGATGAGAGTAATAAATGAACAAGAGACTTTGTATAACTTGGACCTTCACAATATATCTCACAATCTTTTTGTAATCACAAGAGAATCATACATAAATTATTTGACAAAGAAGCATATATGTGGGTAGGTGGATTTTGTCTGCATGGGAGAACAAAGAAAACAAATGTCTGTGTCCTAAAAAATGTAACGTCCTTCCTCTCAAATAGCACTGGACCTTCCAATAGCACTCAACAGTGGGGTCTGAAGCCACCGGAAGAAGAACTAGTGAAGGATGAAACAATCAGTTATAATGAGGGGTAGAGGGTGCATATCCCAAAAGAGCTGGCGATATTTCCCAATAGCCACACAA
>SNQJ01S0074278.1:9001-31894 GCA_010110895.2 Picea sitchensis | reverse complement strand
CATTACTCATGATTCTCTGATCTCCTCCTCACTTCACTCTGTTTCAGTAAGTTAACTGAAGACTGAGAGACTAGTTAACTCAGACTAGGTGGCAGTTCACTCTCGTAATTACTCGAGAGACTAGACTAGGTGGAAGTTTAATATCGTAACTGTTGATGTGTGTCCAGATCAATCTATACCACAACTATGGGGCACTGAATTCTCCTCCAGTGCACATTAGTTGAGTTATACATAGTATATCATGTGTAAATTATCATTTAATCATTTGGTTAATGATAATTATTCAATTCTTTCTCTCCTTCTTATATTTTCTCATATTTTCTCTGTAAATGTGTATGTTAATTCCCAACTAGATCTATTCTTTGAAAGTTCAACAAATTTACATTTGGGCAATGCCCCCCCAAAAAAATATTTGCCATTTTTTTTGCATCCATTTTTGGGCAGTTTTTCAACACATGGTTTTCACCGATGGTTTTCTATTTTTGGCTAAGGAATTAGGGTTGTTGACTAATCCAGGTTATTGGATTAGAGTTTTGGATGCTACGGGATCCTATATGTATATTGTATTGTAAACAATTTATGAAGTGAATGAATATAGAATATGTTGGTTTTCCTGGTTTGGGTTTCCAGGGAAAAAATATTTATGTAATGTGTATATTTTCCATTGCATTTTTTTTATTCTTTTATTGAAAATTTGTTTGCAGTAAATTATTGTACAAGGTTAAAATATACAAATAATTGATCAAACTAAAGGAGGGTTCTCAAAATCTCAACTCTGAAAAAGTCCAGAAGATGATTATGAATCTAAAGGTTCAAGTAGAAGAAGCCAGAAGCATTGAAGAAACACTCAAGAACCAGTTGGAAGAAAATGATAAAATGAAGAAAAACTTGGAATTAGAAATAGTCTCACTAAGTAAGGAACTTCAGAAGAAATACATGCAAGAGAACAACACCAAAATATTGGATGAAATCATCAATAGTCAAAGGCCATACTATGACAATTTTGGAATAGGATATAAAAAAATGAATACTAAGAAGGGCTTGAGCTCCATGATGAAAAAAAAGGAAGAAGAAAAAATAAGTTATGCAAAAGTCATCATAGGTCCCATCAAGAAGGAAGAATGCAAGCCTTCAAAGGAGAACATTCAGAAAATGGAGAAAACTCAAGAAGAAGATTACATAAGAACTATACCACCTAGAAGATCCATAACTCATAATCAACAACCAATAATTGAAAGAACTCAAGAAGAATATTACAGAAGAGAAACACCATTCAGAAGATCCCCCACACTCAGGTACCAAACTATTTTTCTTGGTTTATGTTATTCCTGTAATATTTTTGGGCACAAGGATATAAATTGTAGAGCCCATGCTAAGAACAAAAGTAACTATGAAGTCTACTCTAGAATTAATCATCTCATAAATCCCCATGAAGCATACAACATAAACTATAACAATTTTGGCTCATTAAATAATGAATTAGAATGCTATAATGCAACAATTTTGGACACATGGACAAAGATTGCAGATTGACTATTCCTCCAAAGGAACCAAAGTAAGATTTCAAAAGTCATGAACCATCGAGGATATGGAAAAGGAAGAAAGATAAACTGATCATTGAAGAATTTTTGATTTCTCTACAACCCCAAAGTAGAAAAAGTAATTGGTATGTTGACATTGGTTATTCAAAGCATATGATAAGTGACAAGGATAGGTTTGTAACTCTAAATAAATAAAAAGATGAATCAATATTGTTTGGCAGTGATAACTCAACCAAAATTATAAGAAAAGGCATAGTCATGCTTGGAAGTAAAGATCTCATGGAGGAAAATGTCCTACTTATCGAAAATATGAAGCATAATCTGCTACGTGTGAGTTAAATGTGTGACCAGATATATACACTTCTATTTGACTCAAAGAAATGTGATATAAGGAAAGAAGGACCAGGAAAGTTGGCGGCGACAACAATAAGGATTCCAAACAACATATACATCTAAAATGAGATAAAAAAGGAAATATGTTTCTTGGGAAGAGAAAATGAAAGTTTTCTTTGGCACAGAAGAATGGTTCATATGAACTTTAACAACCTTGTCAAAACTAGAAGAAAGGAAGTGGTAAGAGAAATGTCTGAAATTTMAAAACCAACCAATACTATGTACAAACACTGTCTACATGGAAAACAAACAAGAATTGAGTTCATAACAAAGGACTACTCTACAACAAAACCATTGGAGATTGTATAGACCTATCTATGCGGACTGATGAGAAMAAAAGTAATAAATGGTGAACAATAATTCATGCTACTTATTTTTTATTTTACAAGAACAAACACAATTTGTTTCCTCAAGAAAAAKTCATAGGAATTCAAATATTTTAGGATATTCGAAGAGATGGTTGAAAACGAGACTGATTTGAAAATGAAGTGCTYGAGATCAGACAATGGAGGTGATTTCACTTCAAAAGAATTCATGGACTTTTGTGAATATCATGGAATAAAAAGGAAATTGTTATCAACTAGGAAACCTCAACAAAATGGAGTAGTTGAAAGGAATARCATAAATGTATATGAGATGTCCAGAACCATATTGAAATATTTCAAGTTGAGAAATATATTTTGGGCACAATTAGTACATACAACCGTTCATATATTGAATAAAGGAATTCTTAGAAGTAATCGTGACAAGACTCCATATGAGTTATGGAAGGGAATACTGACAAATGTTTCAGAGTGTTTGGAAGCAAATGTTAAATAAAAAGAGAATATAACATGATTGGAAAAGTTGACTGTCAAGTTGATAAAGGCATACTGGTTGGATACTCAAGAAAAATTAAGGCATACAAATGTTACAAATTAATACTCAAAAAAATAGTGGAAAACATCAATGTAAATATTGATGAAACAAATGTACCGAAGACCATAGAGAAAAGAAGAAATTCAAAAGAGAATGAAGGAAAAGAAGAAGAGGTAGAATAAGAATAAGAACAACAACAACAAGAGAAGAACCCAAAAGTATAACAACAAGAAAACAACCAGCAAGACCTTTAGATACCTTCCAAAATACCTAGTTATCGGGTTCAGAAAAAACATCCACTAGAACAAATTATTGGAGACAAAAATGCTCGAATAGAAACCAGACGAAGTAATTGGGTTCATACACCATAACAAAGACATATAGAACTACTATTCACAGTTGAACCAAGCAATTTTGAGGAAGGAAACAATGAAAAATATTGGATCAAGGTGATGGAAGAAGAATTGAATCAAATAGATAAGAATAAGACATGATAATTGGTTCCAAGACCTAATGACAAAAATGTGATTGGTACAAAATCAGTATTCAAAAACAAACTAAACTAAGATGGGTAGCTAACTAGAAACAAGACAAGGCTAGTATGCAAAGGATAAGCTCAAGTTGAAGGAGTATATTTTGAAGAACATGTTCTTGTGTTTCCAGAATGGAAGCAATCATAATCATCTTAGCCTATGCATGTTCCAAAGGGATCAAAGTATATCAGATGGATGCCAAATCAACATTTCTAAATGGAGAATTAGAAGAATATTTCTACATTGAACATCCAAAAGGGTTTCTACTGTCAAAAAGAGAATATTATGTTTGCAAGTTAAATAAATCTTTGTGTCGAATCAAGAAAACCCCTAGAGCATGGTATTCAATAATATACAAGTACTTACAAAAAAAGGATTCAAAAAAGGCAATGCAGATATAAATATCTACATAAAGGTGGATTGGGACAACATACTTATCATTGAAGTATATGCGGATGAAATCAATTTTGGAAGTGATGATGACAGGATGAGTAAGAAGTTTGACAAAGACATACAGATTGATTTTGAAATGTCCCTACTTGGTGAGTTGAATTTCTTTTTGGGACTTTTTGTATATTAGTTAGATGAAGGTATTTTCATTTCCCAAACTAAGTACATCAAATAAATGTTGAAGAAGTTTGGAATGGAAGATTGAAAACTCATAAGTAATCCTATGGTGACTGGTTGCAAGTTGAGAAAAAATGATGAATCTAAGGAAGTAGATCAGAGACTCTATATATTGATGATTGGAAACCTACTCTATGTGACAACCTCAATACTAGATGTAATGAAAGCAACTGGACAGGTTTCAATATTTAAAGCAACACTAAAGGAAACCCATGTTTTGGAAACAAAGAGGATTTTTAGATATATCAAAGGAAAAACTGAGTTTGGATTGTGGTATCAGAAACAAAATGAGATAACTATGTTCTCCTACACATATGTGGATTGGGAAGGAAGCATTGATGATAAAAGAAGTACTAGTGGAGTAGCCTTCTACTTGGGTGAGTGTCTGGCGTCTTGGTTAAGTAAGAAGCAACCCTTAGTATCATTGTCTGCAAAATAAGTAGAATATATTATAGTAGCAACATGTTGTACTCAGTTCCTCTGGATGAAGAAAACCCTGCAAGACATACAAGTAAAATACGATGATACAATCTCAATATTTTGTGACAATACCCATGCTATAATTATATCCAAGAATCTAGTGATGCATTACAATACCAAACATATTCCAATTAAGTTTCACTTTATACAGGAACAAATTATAGAAAACAATATCAAGTTGTACTACATTGGGACAAAAGAAAAAATTGCATATATCTTCACCAAACCTCTCTCAAGAGAGACATTTGAGCATCTTTGACTGAAACTTGGATTAGTTTCTTCCCCATAGTGATCTACACAACATTTTTTCAAAGAAGAGAGGGGGAGAAAAATCATAAGAGGGAGTTACCCTTTTCCATTGATGTCAAAGGGTGAGAAAAAGAACCAAAGCATCAAGATAGGGGAGCACATGAATACAAGGGGAGCATTGGTCATAGGGGGAGCATGAGTGTTTCCATCAATGCCAAAGGGGGAGATTATTGGAAAATTGGTTGTCATTGATTTCAAACATAGGAGAAGTATAGAATCCTCTAGAAGTGATGGGTGTATTTGAAGAAGTCTCCAAAGTGTTCCCCTTATGTTTTTGTGGGAAGAGGCATGTAATACGACAATCTATGTGAAAAATAGGAGTCCTCAAAGGATATTAGTGGATAAGACTCTGGAGGAGTAATTATTAGAAGTGAATCTAGATATTGGTCATTTGAGGATCTTTGGCTTTCCATTCTACATCCATGATCTTGTGGAGAAGAGGATGAAGATGGAGCCTTCAGGATATAAGGGTATATTTGTGGGGTACAATGAGACCTCAATGGCTTACATGATCTTGATTCCAAAATAGAGGAAGATGTTGTGATGAGATATGTTAAGTTGAAGGAAAATTTGGCATCTACGAGATATTAGGAGTCATCATCACTGACAGAGGATGAGGAGAAGTAGGCTCCAAAGGATAAGAAGTAGTCAACAATTCATACTTCACGTGGGGAGGAGGCGTTAGCCCCTTCTAGTCCTGTCAGGAGACCTAGGTGGCTATTGCAGAAATTGACAGATGTTGGTGAGGATACTAGAAGTATGGTTAGAGAGTGGAGGCCTATGAATAAGTTTATGAACTATATGTCTCTTATGAGTAGAACCATTGATGTTGAGCCTTCCAGTTTTGAGGAAGCAACAAATCAATAGGTATGGAGAGATTGCATGGTAGAGGAGTACGCATATATTATGAGGAATGATGTTTGGGAAATAATGTCAAGACCATAGGGGAGGTCACTTGTGAGTTCTAGGTGGCTCTACAAGATCAAGCATGTTGCAGATCATACAATCTAGAAGTTCAAGGAGAGGCTTGTGGTGAGAGGGTTCTCCTAGAAAGTGTTGGAATATTCAACAATAATGAGAAGGTGGGGGGGGGGGATTAGTATTGGTCATATTTTAAGAATATTATTCTCTTTACCAAAATATTCCTTTACAATATTTATCTACACACAATTTTACCAATTTTTTCATTTAATAATAAATAAACAACTATGAAATCCACTGTACATAGAGATTTAACATGGAAACCCAAATGGGAGAAAACCACAAATAATTATTTTATAAAATCATGTAGGCACGACCAACCTACAATTACAATGATTACAGGAACCAACCTTCAGGAGACACCAATCTCCTTTCCTGAGAACCAACTTATAAAAATTGTTTGCAGGCACCAACCTACAAGAGACACCAATCCCATTAGTTGAGCACCAATTCAACAATTCTTGTAGGCACAAACTTACAAATGAAATGTTTGCAGGCACCAATATGTAGAACACATCAATGTCCTCAACCTATTAATATCTATTTCCTTCCTTCACCTATACAAATATGTTGCGTTGTCTTCGCTATCACAACACTTTCCATCAGTTCACAATCTGCATGATTTCAAAATTTCCTTTTACCTTTCACCTCCCAGCCACTCTTAGACATTCACATATTTCTCCCTTTCATTTTTTTACAATTCGATAACCTTTGAGCCTCATCCTTCTCACTCTTTCATACTTGAACCTCAAAGATTCTTCATCTCTTTCACACTTCACTTCCTAGTATTCAAAATAATATGGCATGGTTATTTATATCGACCCCATGAATTCAAGAGCTTTTCCACATATGAAAGGAATCATTCTCATGGGCTCAACTCCAACTTCCTTTGGCTTTCCTGCAAAAAAAAAAGGGATCCTTTCTCAAAGACCTTCTTCCTATTTTCATGTTGGATCAGATCATAGTCCACACAATGCTACTTCGACGCTCAACAACCATCAAATCTAGTCCTAGATTCAATATCTTTAATTGATTTGTTTGTTGGCCACTAGAACACTCAACATACCCCTTACACTCAACAATCATCTGACTAGGACCTTGAACAAATCGTGACCGTCGATCTTTTTATTTAATAAACCAAACACACATAACATAAGCCCTGTTTCTCAATAGTCGTTCTATTTGTATCTCCATTCTATTACAACTTTCGATCTATTTGATTATCACAATATAACCCCATCACACAACCATCGTTCGATCTGTCCCGGAATAATATCAGTTGTTAATGTTGTACCCGTGTTACTGGATATTAGGACCACTAGGATATCAGCTCTAGGGATACTGAGTCCTTGAGCCTTCAACTCTACTCCCACACTTGTTCTCTTGATATGCCATACCATCATACTGACCAAGCCACCAACCTATCAATCCTACCAACCCCTTGGTCCCCCGAGCCTTCAACACTATAAATTTCAACAAACTTTTGATATCTAATATGTCGGTGTGACAAGGTTGATGATGTATATCCACGGGGATATTCCCTATGTGCTAGATGACGTGGCATTGGAATTCCCATGATTTAATCACTTCATATGCCTCTTTTTCATACACCATGTTGACTTGGCACTTCACACATGACATTATCCTTGCTGCCTACATAGTTTTTACATGATGAATTATGTGGCATCTTTATTGGCCCATCAAGTATTTGGCTTGCCATGCCATTTGGCAGTTGGTTCACTAGGCCACCAACCTTCCAGGCCCTAGATACTTTAATAATGCACTCTCCACCCAATCCGGTATGTAATCTTATCATCCATGTTCCGGCCACTGATCCCATCAGCCTATCAGGTGATTGGCCCACTAGAGCACTAGGCCTTTAGAAACTCTAATACTACACATCACCATCTACCCCAATCCTCACCCCTTCCCTATGTGCTAGATGACGTGGCATTGGAATTCCCATGATTTAATCACTTCATATGCCTCTTTTTCATACACCATGTTGACTTGGCACTTCACACATGACATTATCCTTGCTGCCTACATAGTTTTTACATGATGAATTATGTGGCATCTTTATTGGCCCATCAAGTATTTGGCTTGCCATGCCATTTGGCAGTTGGTTCACTAGGCCACCAACCTTCCAGGCCCTAGATACTTTAATAATGCACTCTCCACCCAATCCGGTATGTAATCTTATCATCCATGTTCCGGCCACTGATCCCATCAGCCTATCAGGTGATTGGCCCACTAGAGCACTAGGCCTTTAGAAACTCTAATACTACACATCACCATCTACCCCAATCCTCCAACATATGATATGGATCCATGCTTTGTGGAATCATGTCACCAGGAAATTCCACCAAGACTTCAACCATTCATGAGGTATGATCTGATCTTCCAATCTATGGTATGTTGGGCCATATGTCCAAAAGGTATCATTTTGTGCATGGTTTCGTGGATCCCCCATTCACATTCAAACTTTATGAAATATCCCTTTCATTATAGACTTGAAGAAGTCGATTTCCTTGTATATGTGGGTTATGACGTCTTTTCTTAAGTTTTGGTCTGGTTAACCGAGACTTCTTTTGTCAAGCTTGACACTTTCCCATTGCATGTGCTTCCTTTATGCCATCAATCCTTAGTAACTTGTATTCTATCAAAAACAAATAAGTCTCTTTACCTCCATTTCATTCCTTGGATCTCATTTCTTCCATTCTGGGTCATCTTGTCCGACTTCCAATCACTCATCTTATGTAACTTGAATTTATTTGGATTGTATCCACAACTCAAGGTAAATACATATAAGTGCAACATATAAAGGTATTCAATGCACAAGGGCATTCATAGTCTCCCCCTATCTTTGACATTGCTAACATCCATCTTTGTCACAGTCTACCTGGGTTTGACATCAATGATGACACAATTTCCAACAATCTCCCCCTTTAGCATTGTTGGAAACCATTACAATTATGATACTCCTTCAATATGTTGCAACCATATATCACACAATTTCTCTTTCCAATTATTTATCTCTGCAAATATCCCCCTTTGACATCAATGGAAAATGGATGTTATCCCCCTGACATTATACACTTAATTGTCTTCTTTAAAACCAACAATATTCTCTTTGTGTGAAACTCCCCTTGAGTTTGTGCTTCTCCATAAACCTTTTTAAGTAACTACCCTTGTAAATGTGCTTTCCTTGTTGATTAATTGTTCCACTTCCTTATTTATGCACTCCCCCCCTAAGATTTTGTTTTTTATGAGCTCCCAATAGATTTAATCTGAAGTTGGCATATCTTAATAAAAAATGGGGATGACTCCCATCTTTTTTCTGAGATACTCAAATGTATCTCTGGGTAGTGGGTTTGTAAACATGTTTGCAATTTGTTCTTTTGTTGGCACATATTCTAGTTTTACAACTTGGTTTGCAATTTGTTATTTTAGAAAATGGTACTTGATAGGTATGTGATTTATTTTTGCATTCTTGATAGGGTTGTTAGAAATGTTTATTGCACTAGTGTTATCACATATTATATAGATTGATTATTTGTAATCGATTTGAATGTCTTGTAAGGTCTGCTTCATCCAAAAAACTCGTGTCCAACAAGTTTTTGTTGCAACGTATCCAGCTTCTGTAGTGGACAAAGAGATTGATGACTACTTTTTTCTCAACCATGAAACTAGGCAATTTCCTTCAAAGAATGCACCTCCACTTGTGATTTTTTGGTCATCTACACATCCTTCTCAATCAACATTAGTGTATACTTTCAAAATAAAATCTTCGCCTTTTGGATACCACAATCCATAGTCCAAAGTACCCTTCAAATATTTGCATATTCTCTTGACTTCCTGTACATGGGATTATTTTGGTGCAGATTGAAACCTTGCAACAATTCCATCTTCATGCATTACATATGGCCTTGTAGTCGCTACATACAACAAGCTGCCAATCATAGACCTGTACAATTTTTTATCTGCTTCCATGGATTCATCATTTTTCTTGAGCTTGCATCCCATGGGCATAGGGGTGCTAACTGGTTTGCAATCCTCCATTTTGAACTTCTTGATCATCTCCTTAGTTTACTTTGAGATATACAGATACTTTTGTTTGATTGAGAGATATACTAATAAGAAGGATAGTTCTCCTAGCATTGACATCTCGAATTCACTCTGCATCTCTTCAAAACATGTTTTTCTTAGCTTGTCAACATTACTTCCAAATATTATATCATCCACATATACAATTTTTTTTTATCATGTATTCTTCCTCCTTTTTGATGTAGATGTTGATGTCTTCATCTCCTCTTTTAAATACTTCTTGTTGTAAATTCTTGTCCAATCAAGAGTACCAATCTCTAGGGGCTTTCTTTAGGCCAAATAGGGATTTCTTGAGTTTACACACATAATCTCTATTTTCCAATAACTCAAATCCTTTAGGTTGTTCAATGCATACTTCTTCCTCTAAATTTCCATTTAGGAATGTTGATTTAACATCCATTTGATAAATTTTAAAGTTCTTGTAGCAAGCAAATGCCAAAAACATCTTGATTTCTTCCAGTCTTGCTGCTGGAGAAAAAGATTCTTCAAAATAATCTTCTTCAATTTGAGAATATCCATTGCATACCAATCTTGTTTTGTTTCTTACAATGTGTCCATTTTCATTTTGTTTATTCCTGAAAACCCATTTAGTGCCTATAACATTTTTATCCTCGAGTCTAAGAACATAATCTCAGGTTTGGTTCTTTTCAATTTGGTCCAATTCATCATCCATGGAATTGATCCAATGTTTATATTGGTTGGATTATTCAAAGTTATGAGGCTCTATTGTAAATAGTAAAGAAAATTTTACTTTATTATTTATTCTTCTCCTTGTTTGGGGTCCTACACTCCTATTTCCAAGAATTTGGCTTTTAGGATGATTCTTTTGTACATACCTTGAAGGAGTTTTTGTGTCGTATATTTTTGTTTCATCTTCCTCTTCTGTTTGTTGATCCTTATTTTCTTGTTGTTCTTCCTCTGATACTTCTTGTTCCTCATCATGTTGTTATTATTGCATATATTCATCTTCTTCTCTCCATTTTGCTTCTTTTGAAATCTAGTTTGTACAATGTGACTTTTCATCATCTACCTTCACATTTGTACTCATTGCTATCTTGCTCAACCTTAGATTGTATCATATATAGGTTTTACTGTCAGATGAGTAGCCTAGAAATATTCCTTCATCTGTTCTAGAATCAAATTTACCCAAATTCTCTTCACTTCTCTTTATGTAACATTTACTCCCAAATGTTTTGAGATAGTTAACGTTTGCAAGTATGTCTTTCCATAGTTCATATGGTGTTTTATCATTGTTTGTTCTAAGAAAACATTTATTTAAAATATGAACAATAATATGTACTGCACCTTCACATTTGTACTCATTACTATCTTTTTTAACCTTAGATTGTAGCATATATAGGTTTTACTGTCATATGAGTAACCTATAAATATTCCTTCATCTGCTCTAGAATCAAATTTACAAAAATTATCGTCACTTCTCTTTATGTAACATTTACTTCCAAATATTTTTAGATAGTTAATTGTTGAAGGTATGGCTTTCCATAGTTGATACGGTGTTTTATCATTGTTTGTTCTAAGAAAAAAATTGTTTAAAATATGAACAGTAGTATGTATTGCTTCTCTCCAAAACATATTTGATAGTTTGGAGTCATTTAACATAATTCTTTCCATTTCTTGTAGGGTCATGTTTTTTCTTTCGACCATACCATTTTGTTGTGGTGTCCTAGCTGTTGAAAATTGTCTTTTGATTCCATGCATCTGATAGAATTTCTCAAATTCATTTGAGGTAAAATCACCTCCATTATCTGATCATAAGAACTTGATTTTAAGGTCAGTTTTATTTTCTACCAGTTCTTTAAACACCTTGAATTAATCAATTGATTATGATTTTTTTATTTAGAAAGCAACCCATGTCATTCTAGAATAGTCATCTATAAGTAGCATAAAGTAGTTCTCACATTGTAAGATTTTGGTTTTGGTTGGTCCACATAGATCAATATGAATGATTTTCAAAGGATTTGAAGTTGAATGCTCCTTTGTTTTGAAGGTGAATCTGGTTTTCATTCCATGTTGGAAATATTTGCAAATGGGATCTGAGGGTTTTACAATTAAGGGAAGATCCCTTACATCCTTCTTCTTGCTGATTTTTACCAAATTGTAAAAATTATGTGTCTCATTCTTCTGTGCCATAGCAAACTTTGATCTATTTATCCCATGCAACATTTCTCTCCTTTTACTTCATCTAAAATGTATATGTTGTTAGGAGTCCTGAATGTTGTAGCAACTAGTCTACCAATTTTTTTACTTCTTATTTCACACTTTCAAGAGTCAAAATAAAGAGTGTGTCCTTGATCACATATTTGACGAACACTTAGAAGATTTTGTTTCATATATTCAATTAGCAATACATTTTATTCTTTAGCTTTCTCACTTCCAAGACTGACTGTTCCTTTTCCAATTATTTTGGAAGAATTATCATTTCCAAACATGACATTGCCTTGTTTTGTCTTATTAAGAGTTAAAAAAATGCTCTGGTCTCCTGTCATGTGCTTGGAGCATCCACTATCAATATACCATTTGTTTTTGTTTCTTTGAGCATGGTAGAGCTAGATTGTTTTCTTCCCCTTTTTGTTGATCTGATTCTTTCTTCCATACTCTTATGTTTTCTTCCTCATGTTTGTACAAGATTTATATTTCATGTTTTGTCTTGTAGACTCTAATATGCATCTGCACTCATGTGATTTTTGGCAAAAATTGTTACATTTGTAACATTCAATATTGGGTTTGATCAACGAAACAAAAGGATTATAATTTATGTACGCAAATCTTGAGTTCTTTTGTTGCTTATATAGTCATTATTGGTAGTCTTGTATATATCTCTACTTCTCTTATAGTTATATCTTGTATTGGCCTTGTATTTAATGGCGTTATGTCCAAAATTATGATAGGAAAAATAATAACCAATAAACATATTTTGATACCTTGTTGTAAGATTTCTTCTTGGAGGAGAATTTCTATTTGCGAACCTTTGAGTTTTTCTATTGTTCATATCATCCTTGATAGCATTGTAAACACTTCTTGTGGTGGGAGGTATTCTGGGTGGAGCACCCTTTTCAAATTTTACTCTATTGGGAAGCTAACTGATCTTTTGTTGATCTTCCTTTTTTTGTTTGTTATATACTTCATTTTTGATAATGTTTCCACTGTGACTGAAACTCCTAAGTAAATTTTCATAGCTTTGAGTATTCTTACCTCTATATGGTATCTCAAAATCAATATTTTTCTTACTGTTTCTATAGCCAAGACAAATTCTATCAAATAGTTCTCTTTGGACATTTAGAATGTCGTCTAGGACTACTGAACTCTTTTCAAACCTCATACTTGTATTCAATTGGGCCACTATCTTATCTAATTCTTTTCTTAGGAAAACACTTTCGAGTTCTCTTTCATGGAAGATATCCTCCATTTCTTTGAGTTTATTTGCCACTATTTCTTCAATTCTTTTTTCTTCCTATAATTGTCTTTTTAGACCAATAGTCTCAGTTTCAACATTTGGTCCATGATGTTCTCCTTTTGATTTTCTTAATTGTTCCTTGAGAGACTCATTTTTCTTTCTGAGTTTTTCTAGTTCACTAAGAGCACATATTAGCTCACCTTCAATATTAACCTCTCCTTCCTCGTTAGGGTCTTCATGTTTTGAGGTTTAATCATTAGAGAATTCATTGATGGCCATGAATAAAACATATTATGTGTTGTTTTCTTCTTCATTGGAGGAGCTTCCTTCATCATTGGCATATAGATTTATCTTTTTCTTGTAATTCTTCCTTTCTCTTCATTTTTGTCACTTATATAAAGATCTTTGTTTTTCTTAAAATTAGAGTCCCTTTTGTAAGGAAACTTAGAAGAAAAATGTCCTACTTTACTACAATCAAAGCACTTGAAAGGGATCTTACCTTTGTATTTGTCAGTTCCTTTCTTGAGCCTCATGACAAAGTTTTCTTCCTCTTCATTTGATTCTTATTCAAAGGAGTCATATGTTTGGTGTCATTTTGAGCTTGTCCCTTTTGATGCTTTGAATGTTGCCTCATGCTTTGATGGATTTTCCTGCACAGTTCTCATTTCATAGGCTATAAGGATTCCATGTAATTCATCCATTGTTAGATTATCTAAATCCTTCATTTATTCAATGAAATATATCTTGGGATCAAATCTTGATGGAAGTGTCCTAAGAACCTTTTCTATAACAATTTTTTCGTATATGGTTTCACCTAGTACTTTGATAGTGTTGAAAATATCATCCATATGAAGAAAGTAGGTTGTTATATCTTTATATTCTCTCATATTGAGATTTTCAAATCAACCCCTATAAGTTTGTAGTTTGTCCTTCTTGACTTTATCATTCCCTTCATATGTATTATGTAAATTGTCCCAAATTTTATTTGCTGGTCCACAATGCATGACTTTAGTAAATTTTGATTTTGCTAATCCATTTAGAATAACATTCATGGATTTGAAGTTATTATAACTGATCTTCTTAGAAACTACACTAGAGATTTGACTTTCAGGGGCAGTGTAGCCAATTGTGATTGACTGCTAGACATCATATCCCAATGATTGAAAATATACATTCATTTTGATGCTACATAATGCATAATCTGATCCATCAAAGAATGAAGACTTGTTTTTGAAATATCTTTCCTAGTTGTCCATGTGTGCCATAGGGATCTACCTTCTAGTACTTAGACTATTTCTGAAGGAACCTTCTCTAATACCAATTGTTGGAATATTCAACAATACTGAGAGGGGGGAGAGTGAATTAGTATTGGGAATATTTTAACAATATTCTTCTCTTTACCATAATATTTATTTACAATATTTATCGACATGCAATTTTACCAATTGTTGCAGTTAATAATAAATAAATAAATATGAAATCTGCAATAAACAAAAATTTAACGTGGAAAACCAAATGGGAGAAAAAAACAAAGTAATTCTTTTATAAAATCATATAGGAACCAACCTGCAAGTGACACTAATCTCCTCTCTCGAGCACCAACTCAACAACAATGTTTGCAAGAACCAACCTATAGGAGACACCAATCCCCTTATATGAGAATCAACTCAACAATTYCAGTAGGAACCAACTTAAAACTACAATGTTTGCAGGCAYCAACTTGCAGAAGAAACCAATCTCCTCAAAATTTCAATATCTCTTTCCTTCCTTCACATGTACACATTTGTTTCTTTGTCTTTGTTGTCACATAACTTTCCATCAKTTCATAATATCGATGATTTTAGAATTTCCTTTGAAATTTCACCTCCCARCCACCATTAGACATTCACATCCTTCTCCCTTTCGTTTTTCTACAACTCAAGAATCTTCGAGCATCAACCTTTTCACTCTTGCATACTCAAACCTTAGAGCTTCTTCATCTCTTTCACACTTCACTTCCCATTCATAAAAACAATATGGAATGGTTATTTATATCGACCCCATGCATCCAATATTTTTTCCACATATGAAAGGAATCGAGCTCGTGGGGTCAGCTCCAACTTCCATTGACTTTCTTGAAAAAAAAGAGGATCCTTTGAACAACTCTCAAACACATTCCTCTTATATTCATGCTAGATATTCTCATATTCCACACACTGTGACTTGTACTCTCAGTAGCCATCATATTTGGTCTTGGATTCAATATCGTGAGTCGATTTGTTTGTTGGCCACCAAAACACTCAACATACCCATGATGCTCAACAACCATTTGATCAAGACTTGAACAAATAATGACCATCAATCTTGTTCTTTACCCAACCAAACACACATAACATAAGCCTCATTAATCAGTCGCCATTCAATAAGGATCTTTGTTCAATTGCAATTATTGATCTGTTTGATTATCACAATATAACCCCATCCCACAACCATCATCTGATTTGTCCCGGAATAATCTCAGTTGTCGATCTCGTTCCCATGTTCCCAAAATATCGGGACCACTGGGATATCAACTCCTGGGCTACCAGGTCCTTGAGCCTTCAACTCTGCACCCACACTTTTTCTCCCAATCTGACATACCACTGGGCTTACTAGGCCATTGACATACCAGCCCCTTGGGCCCTCAAGCCTTCAACACTACGAATTTCAACGAACATCTGATATATGATACATCGGTGTGACATGGATGCTAACATGATCTCCATGTGGACCCCTTCCACAGGTGCTATATGACATGGCACTGATGTGCCCATGACATCATCACCTCCTTTGACTCTTATTCGTACACCATGCCAAATTAACACTTGAAACGTGGCACCATATTCACTGCTTAAGTGGTTCTGACATGAAGGCTTATGTGGCGTCTTGACTGGCCCATTGAGTATTGATCTCACCATGCCACATGGAATTTGACTCACTAGGCCAATATCCTTCTAAGCCATCGATACTTTAATAGTGCACTCTCCACCAGATTTGATATGTAATATTGTCAGCTATGTTTCGGCCAACAGTCCCATTGGCCTATCGAGTGATCATCCCACTGGAGCACTAGGCCTCTAGAAAGTATAACACTAGACATCACCATTTGCCCCAATCCTCCAACATCCGATATGGAACCATGATTTGTGGATCGTGTCATCAGGTAATAGGCCCATTAGGACTTCCACCACTCGTGAGGTACGATCCAATGTTTTGATCTCTGATATGTTGGGCCCCATGTCCAAAAGGTATCATTTTGTGCACATTTTTGTGGATCCTCCATTTGCATTCAAACTTTATGAAATCAACCTTTCATTATAAACCCAATGAAGTTGATTTTCTTGTGCATGTGGGATATGTTGTTTTTCCATATGTTTTGTTCTGGTTAACCAAGACTTCCTCTGTCAATCTTGACACTACTCATTTTCTATGCTTCCTTCACACCACTAATTCTTAGTAACTTGTAATCGCTCAACAATCGATAAGGCTATTTACCTCCATTTCCTTCCTCAGATATCATTTCTCCCATTCAGGGTCATCTCGTCCAGATTCCAATCACTCCTCTTCTGTAACTTGAATTTATTTGGATTGTCTCCATAACTTAGGGTAAATACATAGAAGCAAAACAAACAGAGGTATTCAATGCACAATGACATTCATAGTACCCCCATGTCTTTGACATTACTGGAATCCATGATTGTGACAGTCTACCTGGATTTGACATCAATGACAACAAAATTTCCAATAGAAAGAGGGAGTGGAATACGAGGAGATATTTGTTCCAGTTGCCAGGCATGATTCTATTTAAGTTGTTAGTTCTATTTCTTCAGTTATGAGGTGGAAGATACATCAAATGGATGTGAAAAAAAAATTCCTCGATGGGATCATTGAGGAGGAAGTATACATAGAGAAACCCATTGAGGAGGAACTATACATAGAGAATCCTTAGGGATTTGAGGTACATGGGAGGTATTATCACGTGTGTAGGATTAAGAAATCCTTGTACCGACTCAATTAAGCACCCAGGGCATGGTAATCTAGGATTGGAAAATACTTGCAGAGTATGGGATTTACCAAGAGTGAGGCAACCCCTAAATTGCACTTCATACTTGTTGGAGAGGATCCTCTCATATTGTTTTGTACGTAGATGATTTGTTTCTTAGAGGTGTAGAGGAGATTATTGCAAGGTGAAAAATGGATTTAGCTAGTGAGTTCAAGATGAAGGACATTGGCTTAATGAATTAAATTTCTTGGGATTAGAGGTATGGTAGGTATCAAGAGAGACTTTCCTTGGTCAAGGGAAGTACATGGTTGATATCTTGAAGATATTCATGATGGAGGACTATAAACCAATGGCTACACCTATGGTTACCAATATGAATAAGGTGGCAACTTCATATTTAGAGTTGGTGGATCTCAAGATATATAGGTAGTTGATAGGATCCTTGATGTATTTGGTCAACACCACGCCATATATTTGTTTTTTTGTGAACACCTTGAGTCAGTGCATGGTGGAGTCAAGGTAGGTGCATTGGATCGTAGTGAAACATGTTCTTATGTACTTGAGAGGTACAATGGAGTATGGATTGAGGTATCTTGGAGGATATGGAGTGACATTGCAGGGATATACATACTCAGATTGGGCATGCAGTGCAATAGATAGAAAGATCATCTCTAGGTGTTGCTTCAGCTTGGGATCAACAATGATTACTTGGTTTAGTAGGAAGTGGACTTTTGTATCACTCAGTTCAAAAAAGGTAGAGTATATGGCAGAGAGTATGGATAGCTGTAAAGCCATTTGGCTTCGTAAATTTATTACATGTTTATTTGACCAGGAGTTGGATCCTACAATGATATACTTCGATAATAAAAGATGTATCAAACTCTTAGAGAATCATGTATTCCATGACGATTCCAATCATATTGAGATTAGATACCAATTTATATAGGATATGATCTAGAAGGGAGCAATGAAGCTTTAGTATATTTCCACAAATGAGCATGTTGCAAATATTATGACCAAGGCCTTGGAGAAAGGGAAGTTTGTGTTCTCCAGAGAGAGATTCAGAGTGGTGCTAAATAACTTCCTTGCTAAGAGGGAGTGTTAATGAATCTAGCATCAGACATATATTTCTGCATAGGATTGTTGTCTAGCATGCAGGAGTCGTCCAAAGCTTTATTCTATTTAATTTACTTTAATTAAAGGAATTATTAAAATAATTTTATTTTATTTATTAATATTTAATTAATTGATTTATTTAAGGAAATTCTAAAAGTAATTAGCACGTAATATTAATCTCAGGTGAGTATGAGAATTAATCTCAACTGTCAATCCCTTTGGAGATTAGAACTAGATTATAACTCAAGATTATAAAAGAAAGGCTAGGGTGAAGGAGGAAGACACTTGTTACTTGTGTTGGGAGATTTGACACATAGAGGGTTGGATCACGAAGGAATGTGATTCAAAGAGATCTCATATAGCTGGAGAAGGACTTCCATCTAGAGATCACATCATTGAGAAGATAGAACAAAGGTTGTCACAATTGGGTTTAAGTCAAGCGAAGCCACATGGAGGAGTTTCATCATACAAAGTTTTCCATACAATATTTTCATATGTGTACATGGGAATCAGTGGAGACAAGCATGTATATGTGGGCGTGCATAAGGACATGTGCGTACATCTTGAAACACATGTAGTTCTAGGCTGTACAACAGACCAGACTTTGTCAGGTTTGATTGCAGTTGTATTTCTCTCAGTGGGCCATTATCCCTATCACGTGAGCCCTAATTTTAGCATATTAAAATCATTCTGAGCACTCGTTTTCCCTCCAGGGTTTTTTTAGTGGTATCTACCCAAAACAATTGGTGTTTATGTGTGCATAATTTGGTTTCTAGTTTTTCTTCTGCTAGATTTATTGAGTTGAATATTTCAACAATGTATTTTTGTTTTGTGAGCTATTAATCTTATTTGTAGTAAGGAAATCACTCTAATAACAAGATACATAGGTGTTAAGGAAGGGTATTTCAACACAAATAAATTGTTATACTAGTGTGATGTTGGCACTAGAAACCAAATCATTCCCCTCTTGCATCGATTTAATTTAGGATGTATTTAGGACATGAATTATTCTTGAATGTTGTAAGAATGCTACCATGAGTTGATCATGAATACAAACAAACCCTTCTCAGATTTATGAGGTGCAATAGGTTGATAGAAAATTTCTAGATACATGGTGTTTTTCTGGCAAGGACCCACATAAGGTCAAATCAGTAAACCCACCGCAATTGCTGAAGAGAGGAGATAAGATAAGATAAGATAAGATAAAATAATTAAATTAATGTACAACAAATGACAACAAAAGTAGGTCAATAGGAATAAGATGTACAATGTGGGAGTGAAAAAGAAACTCCTACATAAATACTAAAAGCAAATATATAAATAATTGAATGTATTTTTAAGAGATAAACACCTAGCCAAAGAAGATATATAATGAAAGTTTAAGTATAGTAATCATGTGAAAGACTAAATATATCGATGCTAAGTATAGGAGAGTAATAACAAGTAGAATTTTTTCCAGACAATGAATAATTAATGGTTATGAGATTGTATTAGCGGACCATGAAGATGCCTTCTCCTTCAATGCAATTTAACCCTCAAATTTCTCTGTAGAAAACATACTATTACCCTAAACCAACATTTTATTACCAACAACCATCATACCCATCAACATATCAGTCATAGCCATATCAACCTCAATATATGGCACCTAAGCCTCGATATTACCCACTACCAATGCCCATTTATCCAAGACCACCGTATCAAACTTATCAGCGATATGCATAATATCCTTATTAGTAGGGATACACTTACTAAGGATGGAAAAAGAAAAAATGTAGCCAATGCATTATTTGCAAGTACAATGAAAATGCATGGACTTATGAAGCTATCATTCAATTATTACTTAAGTACTTGTCTACCACATAACCACACTCACTCACATGACAATGAAACACCGATTTTCATAGAGAAGGAACATATAAGGTGAAAGGCCAATCCCATTGTAGCAAAGTATAACCCGAAATAAATGGCTCTGCTAGGAACCTAATCTAGTATGCTATAGTGACACTTACTCTATTAGATTGGAAACTATAATGCAATCCTTATGTACTTAGTGAGAATAACTTAGAATAGTTTGATAGCATTGCAATATAGCATATGAATAATTGAATATTGGAAATGTATTTAGCTCCCAATATTATCTTATTTTATTATTTATAGAAAAGGATAATTTTATCAACATGAACTTCTTTCATAGTTGTACTAGAATTAGTATAATGTTCAATTTTAGTGGAAAAAAAGAGAAAAAAAACATTCAAATGAATTTTAATTAGTATAAATTATATTTGTGTTTTTTTACTAATCAATTTTTTTTTTGAAAAAACATTTGGTTGTTAATGAGAAAAGGGAGTTTTTAATGTTAGTCTATGACTTATCTTACCAATCACAAAGTTTTGATGTCATTTGTATTATTCATTTGGGATAATAATCACTTGTCCTCAAGAGAAAATCTCTTCTTTGAGATAGCATCACCCATTCCTTTGAAGTAGCATCACCCATTGTACTATAAATATGTATTTTTAGTTTGAATAGATAGCATAGACCATTGTACTATAAATATGTATCTTTAGTGTGAATACCTTTGAGAAACCAACAAATCTATAATCTTTGGGATGCACAATGGAAATAAAGAGGTCATGACTCATAGTTTATTGTAGATCTTGCTCTCGAATTCTTGATTGTATATGAAACTAGCACAACCACTCAAAACCGTGGCTGATGAACGCCGAACGGCGATGCCAAAGCTTCGGCCATCCAATATGAAACGCATGGACAGCCAGAAAATGAAACGTGCCTACAGCCAGAAAATGAAACGCGTGGACAATGGAAGAAGAAAGCCAACAAATCTAAACGTGGTAATCCCAAAGATTAATCATTTAAACGTGGCAGAAAGCCAGCAAATCTAAACGTGGTAATCCCAAAGATTAATCATTTAAACGTGGCAATCATATACTGTTATGGTAATTTCTTAATATGATTAGGTAAATGTTAAAAAGTAAATGTGGTAATCCCAAAGATTAATCATTTAAACGTGGCAATCATATACTGCTATGGTAATTTCTTAATATGATTAGGTAAATGTTAAAAAGTAAACAGGTTAACTTATGCATTCAAAAATACAAGAAAGTTATGAAGAGTAAATCACATTCATTGATTTGGAAGGAAGACTAAGAATATGCTAGCATCTTCAATTTTTAGCCATCAGATTATAATTTTAAATTAAAAAGTAATTAATTGTACCCATTGTCAATAGGTGTACACCTTTCAACATAATTAGATAGCTCTCACAATTTGTAGATGCAAGATTTACCTGAAAAATCCACTCATGTTCATTCGAGAAGGCGTGTTGGGTCATTTGCTGGCACTCAGAAAACTTGATTTCTGCAACCCTTTGCACTCAACCATCTTATTGACTCACTTCTCATCGGTAGCTGGTGCAGCAGATCGACATAAGTCAAAATGCATGCATGCAATAAAATAGAACTAATCTCCCAACTACAATTAGGAGCAGAAGCTGAGCCATGGGATTATAAAAGCTTGGAGAATATCAGTACCGCCTACATTAATTGTGATGCGCCCGTCTATACAGACTGTTGGCAGCTCCTTCAGTAGAAAAATGTATCATGAGAATTGTGTTTTATTTCTACTGTAGATCGAGATTTAGTTGTGTAAATTTTCTGTAGATATGTTGATTGTTCAATTTGCCACTCTTTAAACAACAACAACCCAAATATCATCGCGCCCTCTAGCAATCCTTCATGAAGCACTCAGCAATTTCAACACTCGTCCAACCAACAATTGCTCAACGATTTCAAACCCTCGATGAAGTCAATCTCTCAACAATTTCAGATGCCAATGTTGGTTCTACTTGCTTCCGGGCCTTATAAGAATTAACTCGTGCTGATTGATTGGATCAACGGATCTGGAGAAGGCTGCGTTGTTTGAAAGGCCGAAATGATGCCCATTCAATTATGAAATTCATAGAGCTGACTTCTATTGATGTTTAAAAAAAAGAAGGAGCAAATCTGTGAGATTTCTTTTCGATATCCATCCATTGAAATATGTTGTTTTGACAAACAGACCGCAATTTTAAAGTTGTTGCTATTATATTCTCTTCTTGCATCGTTTTTTTTTTGGGCAACTATTTTCATGGGTAGAGCCACGAATTAATGGAGGAACAGTAGTCACAAAGAATGCGAAATCTACTGAAGGACGGTGCTACGAATTTCTTAATACAACGTTCTCTATCTTCTGTCCATGGATCTGTTCAAGATGTTAAATATATTGTACCCTCAACAGTATAACCGTACACTGCCAGCTGTATTGGACAATTGTACTTTCTATTTCTGTCTTGCTCGAGCATATATAAGCTCAGCTATTTCCTATTGTTTGGGTCTCTTAAAAGCTCTTCAGTTCTGTTCTGTACTTCTTCATACATTTGAATATACTATTATTTTCTCTCTGCATTTCTCTGTCCTTCACAATTTATCATGGTATCAGAGCTACAGCAGT
>SNQJ01S0074277.1:3546-14271 GCA_010110895.2 Picea sitchensis | reverse complement strand
AAAATGTCTCCTTGGTATATATAGGAGACTAGGAGGTATAATTACAACTAATGGCCTAAAGCCGACATAAATAAAATAACATTACTAATATAATATGCCCCAATTAAGGGGTAATGAGCCAATATTAGGGCTTAACACCTAAGCACCTTGACTTTTCGGTCTAGGATGTGTACTGGTTACACCCAGAAATCCCCTTTGTGCTCCACCAAGATCACATTCCAATCAGTTATGTGGTTAGGATCAGGTGCACACTTATTTAATAATGATACATGAAATACACTATGCACTTTCAAGGATGTAGGAAATGCTAGAATGTATGCAATTGGCCCTATTTTTTCTAATATTTTAAAAGTTCCACAATATCTTGTTTCCAACTTCGGGAAACTTCCTAATCTTAGAAAACTCCTCTTTGTCTTCACTTTCAAAAACACATGTTCGCCTACTTTAAAATCTCATAAAACTCTATTCTTGTCTGGATAATTTTCCTTCCTATCTTTCGAAACCGTTAAATCCTTCTTTATTTTTACCACCTTCTCTTCTATTTCCTTTAACAATTCTGGCCCAACAAATGCTCTATATGTTGGATTATCCCACCTCACGGGTGTGTTACATTTTCTACCATACAATGCCTCAAATGGACTCATTTTCAATGAGTCTTGAAGCCCACTCTTGCAAGAAAATTCGACTAAATGAATATAATCTTCCCACTTGATGGTTGATCCATCACATACATTCTAAGCATGTCCTCAATTATCATGTTAGTCCTCTATGTTTTACCATCTGAAACTAGATGATACATTGTGCTAATACCCATGTCTTCCACTGTTTCATCCTCTTGAATGTTGTGGACAGTCCTCATTCTTTCTCCTTTGTAAGAGAAATCCCTATATAGATGATTTTCCTCACATCCCCAACATTTAACAGGTTGTTTCTTTGGCCTTTTTCCAAATGAATTTGCAGTCTTGTGTTCATTTTTGCGAATTGACCATGTTGATTCACTTAGAAATTATTCTTGAAAAAGGGGGTGGATTAAAACCATTCTTTCTTTGATCCTTCTTATCCTTCATCTTGTCATTCCAATCTTTTTGGAAAAATTTTCTTCCTTTGCTCTGATCCTACAAATGTGTTTGTCTCCTTATGGTTTCCTCTAAGTTTTTGGGGTTATCATATTGAATATTATCACTGTATAAATAGGGTAACCCACTCAAAAAACTTTGTATTTTCACGTTCTCATCCTTGATGAAGTCAACATAATTTAACAATTCAAAGAACCACATCTTATATTCCTCCATTTCCATGGTTCCCAACTTGAGTTCAAAGAAATATTTCATCTTTCTTTCATAGTAATGCTCAGACAAGTATTTCTCTTGGAGATATCCCTTGAACTACCTCCATGAGATTATTTTCTCATCAAGGTTCTTGGCTTTCTTAAGTTGATCCCACCACACAGTTTCCTTCACTTGCAATTGGTAGGAAGAGATTATAGATTCTAACTGGGATGGGTAATCATGTATATGGAAATATTTCTTTATTTCCAACAGCCAGGCCTCGACATAATCTCCTTTCTTGTGCTTGCCATCGAAAGTTTGCGGCTTAATCTTCCTGAGTTCACCCTACAAGATATTTTCCTCAAGTATTCTCCTTTTCCTCCGAACATGAGATACACTTGGCATACTCCCTGGACCTAAATTTGCATGAGTTATTCTGGTGGATTCCTTGGACAATGATGATGTCTACTCATGCATCTTGACTTCTTATCATTCCCATGATCATCTCTTTTTCTATGGGATCTTGATGTTGATACTTGTATAAAGCTAGTTTCTTTCTGGGTACCATAGTCCTTGTTAAATTTCTTTTGTATCCTATTTAGGCTTTGAACTATCTCTTCTTGAGCCTTCATGATCCTCCCATTATCGACCCTATAGCTTTGCACTTATTTTTGCAAGCTTCTCATACCTACAGACTCCTTGTCTCTTCTCCCATTAGACTCAATATCAAAATTACCCATGATAGTATGAAGACCTATAATGTCCTCTTCATGGTTGTAAAACCCTTGAGCATCCTCCATGTCTCTAGTTCTCATGTAGGAACTAAGGTATTCTTTTCTGTATCTCTAATTCTGCAAGAATGTGCATGAAATAATTTTTTGTTAGAATTAAGCATATTGCAAAATATTTATCAGTTAGATTACATGTCATTCTTCATTTTAAGTTATGAACAATATTAATGCACTACTCCCAAGTAGAACTCTTTAAATACATTCATTTTCAAAACAAATTTCCAACGTCTATTCATTCTCTCCAATCCGATCTCTGAACTTAAAGTTATGGTGGCAAAACAGTGAAGGAATATTCATTATCATGTGCAACATAGTAGCAACGCTCAACAACCGTCTGATCATTTATTTATTAGATCTCTATATTTGATATGTCTTAATGGATTCACCACAGATCTAAGTAATATCTCTTCTTCATTTCAGTATTTCGCGTTATGCAATTTGCACGCCCTAGTTCCTCTGCACTCACTTTGCACTTATACTTAGATTCCTTACTGTATTCACAGGCTCGTGGGTTGAGGACTTGCAAACTCATAGCCTATATTCGTACCTTCCATAAACATGCCACCAACACTTAACTTATTTTTCCTTCATGGACTAACAGACTCGTGGACTCACGAACTCAAAATATTGTAACATTTCTTTCATAAGTCCATCTGAGAAGTCTCAACACTTAACCATTTTTCCATCTACACAGACTCAAGGACTCATAATATTGTAGCATTCCTTTCATAATTTCATCTGAAAAGTCTCAACACTTAACCATTTTTCCATCTACGCATACTCACAGACTCATAATCTTGTAACCTTCCCATCTTGATGCACCTGCCATGCTCTTCACACCTGGAGTCTTGGTAGTTAGTCAAATTTTGAAATTTCACCGTGGGTTTGGGTGGTCTCATATTTCTTTTACTCTTGGAACTCCATCCACCCGTTTGTTTGATAGATCCTTAGGACTTATCCAATTTTCCACTTCTTACTGCGGTTTCATGGGACTAACAGTTAGCCTGCCACATGGCTCCACATCACCTGTTGGATGTCATTCCATCCAACATGTACCTACCACCATAGAATTACATGTATTTCTTCTACCACATCAACTGACATATGGCCTCCATGTCATGTTCATATCATCGTATGGAAAAATACCCAATTTTTTTTTATTTTTCTTATGTTTGAAATTTCCAAAGAGGTTCAATTCTTCACATTAACCATGAAATTTCTCTCAATTTTACTACAGTAATTTAATAAAACAAGTTGCAAACATACTCCATAATTAATTCTCTATGAATTTCCACTTCAACATTCTTCTAACTTGACCCATCCATGCTTAGTGTTGAAAATTGGGCTCTGATACCACTTTGTAACGTTTTCATCCACACAAGCTAGGAAGCAACAGAAAAAAATCTCCCTTTTTACAGCTCTGATACCATAATGTAATGTTCCCTAGCCCAACCAAGGGACATTATGGTGCGGAATACACATAAAATATATTTTTTATAACTAAAGTAATTATTTTACTGATAGTAGATTTCTTGTAGCTTACAACTACAAATTTAAAACAAATTTAGCTATTGTCTAGAACCATAAAATAGATGCATCTAAAGAATGTTAATAATGGACATGAAATGAGTTAAATCGCTCATTACAACATCATATAAGTCATTCTCATTCACGAAGAGTTCATGCACAACGATAACACATGTAAATAACTCAACGAAACGATAAAACACTTATCTTTAAACAAGAATGGTGCAACCAAGTACTTGGGACAAACGTTCCACCCAACCATAGACTGACTGTTCCAAATCTAAACAACCATTCACCCCCAAACTAAGGCTAGTAATCCACAAAAGAGGGTGGTCTCTCACAATACACTTGCATCTCATAAAATATATAGCCCAATTGATATTCTCCTATAGCTATCCCTATTTTTCTACCATCTCTCTTCCTCCGGACCTGCCCAACCCAAGGATGCACCATTCATTTAGTAGGGATAACCCAAGGGATTTACCATCCATTTATCAGTGTTATCCCAGGGAATGTGCCATTCTTGCATCAAGGTTTCTTTGGCATAGCTAACTAGGAATCTCTTAGCTGGGAACTCAAGGGAACTTGTTGCTAGGAAAAATACCAACAAACCAACATCAAATAGTTGTTGTTATAGTGCAACTCACTTTGGAGTTCACTCTTCAGGCCTAGCAACCTATATCTTCAATATTCAGCTCCAAAATTCTCCAAATACGTTCTATCTTTATCTAGAATCCACTCTCCATGGTTTCACCTGCTCCAAGCTCTCTTTCTTTCTCTCTCCTTTTCTTCATGCACACAAAATTCCTTCTCTGAAATGTTGTCCCAACCCATACAAATTTCTTCCCTTTGTCTTTCCTTTCTTCTCTAACACTCTTCCCCAATATGATTGTACTCAACCCCCATGTTCCCAATAACTCTGGGATGTGACCACTCACAACCACCCTCTTACATGTATTCAATGATTGGCTTTGGGAACACTCAATCAAAAATGGGAAGGTTCATATACAAATATAAAATTTAGGAAAATGGGTAGGGCTAATATAAATGGGTATTTCCCCCTTGGACCCCTCTTGGCTATAATCCTAGACACTTCCCCCTCTTGTAGATTAATTCATCCCCCATCTCTCGTCCATGTCCCCTTAGCAACTAGAATCACATTTTATTATTAAAACATAGAGATACAATTCACATAGTACATCGCTTGGCCATAGCCACATATTATATCCACATAAGAATTAATTAAACCGAGGATTATAGTGGGGATTTTACAACATTCCCTTTTTAGTAAGTTGGCCAACACTAATAAGATTCTTTTTCAAACCTGGGGAATAATACACATCTGGTATGTGTCTTTTCTAACCTTGTTTGGTTCGGATGTTGACCATTCTTTTTCCCATGACTTTTAGAATATTGTTTGAACCCAACTTGACTTCATTGCTCACTGACTCATCCAAATATACAATTAATATTTTGTCTCATATCATATGATTGCTACATCCACAATCTAACAGTGAAATATCATTAGAAGTTTCTTGATGTCACACATCCACTGTGGGGTGTAAAAATTTCATTCTCCTTAAAGGAACAAATCCTCTCGCCATGGTCTCTAATTCGGAAAGTCGGGGGAACTAGCCCCTTTTTTAATTTTCTTTGAAGACCATCATATATGACTGTGGGTTATGTCTGAACACCAGTCACGTGATTGTGGGCATGAACAAGGGTGGTTTGAGTCCAACCGCCTTTCTCCCTGAATTCACCATGAGCCACCACGTGTATCTTTTTCAATACTGTGGTTCCGATTGTGGCCCACCCTCTAACCTTTAAAGTCCAAGAACTTTCTATCCCCACAATTCCACGTGACGTTTGATCTCATGATGCTGATGGTACTTTTGAATTGATGGCTTAGATCTGTCCCCTTTTTAAATCAATGGACATGATTTGCTTTGGGACTTCGACGTTCAGAATTTTCAACTCTCAAACATTTCTTTCTCTACAGTGGCTATCTCTGGGAGTGGGATATCTACTGACACATTTCCCTTGCAAACATATGGTTTAGATGAACTTTGGCTCCTTGGCCTTTGGGAGTTCTTCGTTTATTACATTCTCTTTCTTCCAAAGTGATTTCTCCCGAAGTGGAAGATTTGTTGACACATTTCCCTTGCAAATAGATGGTTCAGATGAACTTCGGCCCTTCATCCTTTAGGATTTCTTTGTTTATTACCCTCTATTTCTTCTAGAGTGATTTATCCTAGAGTGGAAGATCATTTTCCATGTTTCCTCTCCAAATGAATGGTTTTGGTCCTCTTTGGGACTTTGAAACTTTTCAATCAAGCACCAGATCAACGACCCTCAACTCCCTTCTCGATCAACGATCGAGATTCTACTTCAGGACTTCAGTTCTTTCACCCTCTACTTTCCTCCAGAGTATTATGTACCCAGAGTTCTAGATCAAGCACCACGTGTCCACCTCAAATCGATGTCTCTCGTCCACTTCTGCAGTTCAGGATTCGACGATTTCAATCTCATCTCCTTCGTGTTCTCCCAAAGTGTTTTCACCTGGAGTTCACGATCTGTCACCATGTTCCCTCTGGATATGATTATCCATATTCATTTTAGCTGTCCGGACTTCGAAAGTTTCAAGCTTCTATGCACTCGTTTCTTCCAAAGTTCATTCACTCGAAGACTCTGATCTATTGAAACGTACCCCTCTTAGAGATCAAAGGCCAGGAACTACTTCGGGTGTTCAGGACCTTGTCCAGTCAACCCTCCTGTGCACACGAAGGTTAAAATGCATGCAATTTACCTTAGATCAGACAACTATCGTCCCTTTGCACTAAAATCTTACGGTTAGGATTTGTTCCTTCCCAACGCTTCTCCTATGATTCCCTGGACACTCATCTAATGGTCTAGGTTGCTCCCCACAACTGATCTAATGACTATTGTCACTCCTCCTCCTTAGATTTTGACTTCTTTTGACTTGGAAGAGTTTTGTGGATTTTCAAATGCCTCAGCCTTCATCCTTCCTATGAGCCCGACTATATTGGGTCTCACTTTTTCTCTTGAAAACATTATCTCTTCTGATATTTTCAATTCTCTCAAGCTGATGATACAAAAGGTTTACATTACTCCATGGATTTCCTAAAGGGTTCATGACCAACCATCTCGCAATTGATCAAGGCCTAGCATGTATGATCTGACCAATATCGAGATGTTTGTCGATAGACAATTCATAGTAATTGTGGGGCCCCAACGTGCATGCTCTTTATTAGAGAGCCCACCCTCTGCAATATGGACAGTAGTTTCACAACTTGGTCAAACCTGAGTCATCGATCTTCTAGCCCGATGAGATCAATGACATTGGTGAATTGTGGGCCGTGAACTAGCGTGTCCTCTACTTTCACCTTTGCACTCCACAATGATTCCCCACCCTCGATCTTCATTCATAGATCAATAGTTCACAATGCTTATGGGGTTCAACCTTTGCAATCTAGAAAGTGCTCACTTGACTCTCCTAAATATAGTTGTTGATCTCCCATTCCTGATGAGATCGATGACATGGGTTGAGTTCGGGTTATGAACTAGCATGTTCACTAATTTCACCTTCTCGCTCCACAATGCTTCTTTGCTATCATATTCTTTAGTCATCAGTGGTTCGAGTAATCTGAATATTGTACAACTTGACATCTCAGAGCTTTGAGCTCCAAGGTTCCAAAACCTTCATGAGCTAACTCCTTTTTGCTCAAGGTTCCTAGATCTAGGTCACATGGATTTTCAGATAACTCTTAGGTTGTAATCCCCACTCTTAGTCGGGTTTTTGGTTAAGGAATTAGGCATGGGTTCAAAGTATCCTAGACTACTAGTCTGAAGGGAAATCCTTCCTAACTCATGGAGATTTAATCTTTGAGCCAAGGTAAGGTGAACTCATGAGGTTACCAAATGGTAGCTATGTCAAGAGGCATACTCCAACTCTAGAATGGTGATGTAATTACCTGGAGAAAATGCCTTCGAGGATTGAACAAGAGCATATGTAAAATCAAACAGAAGTATATGTTCTCAATGGAATGAATGTATACGCATAACTTAATAATTTAATGCAGAAACCATTTATAGACATATAAATACATGCATGCAACCATTATTTCCAATTCCAAGCCCAAGGCATGAAAATAGTTTTCAGAACCATAAGGCGTGATGTGACTGCTAAAAGGGGTGTTTGTTTCCACCCAACCATAGGCTCAATTACTCCCAATGGATTTATCACTGGCCATGTCCGAGATTAGAACACGATCCTTTGAGATTCAATCTCTTTATTCCATCTCAACAGAAGTTAGGGACGAAGGTTACTCTCCTTCTCCCAACATAGAAATAGATGGGGATGAAAGTTACTCTCCTTCTCCCAACACAGAAATAGATGGAGATGAAGGTTACTCTCCTTCTCCTGACACATAAATAGATGGGGATGCAGGTTACTTTCCTTCTCCTAGATCAATCTCTATTTTATGGGATCATAACTCACTTCCCTTGCTCTTAGTCCTTCCTTGGACCCGAGAGCTTCGACTATCCTCTCTGCACTCTTCACAGGACCTCCTCTACCCCCACCACACTTCCTTTCTTGCCTTCCTCAACAATGTTGTATGTGGCTCGAATTCCCAGTCCATGGTTAGATATGGAATCCTTACAGATAGGCGGTCTGTCCCATCCCCTCATTAACTCTTGACGAGGTCTTCCCACCTACCATCCTGACTATAATTCATTCCTAGTTCAGAGGGTTGTTCTGATCTAAGCAATTGAATCCATCAAGGTATTGGTTCAGTGGAGGTTAACGCAGCCATTCTAGGTCCACTCCACCACCTTTTGATATTATGCGTGGTCTCTTCTTAGCACATCCCCTTTTCAGCAGTCATGCAACACATATCCATTTTCTATTAAAATAACATAGTCTACATTCATCGACCTTTTAAACAAAGGCCCATCAAATCAAGCATTCACACTTTCAAGTTTGTCATAGTTCCTTAGCACATATAGTTATAATTACAAACTGGGGGAAATAGGGTGTTACAATTCCCTCCCCCTTAAAGAAACATCGCCCTTGATGTTCTATCTGCCAACCAGATATGTACATACAGAAGTAAACAAAATTGGATATGACTTTTTCATGGCATCCTCCATTTCCCACGTAGCCTCATCTGGGCCAAAGCATTTCCATTGCACCTTGACCTGTGCAATGGTTCGATTCCTGAGTGAGGTTTCCTTCCGATATAATATGCATTGAGGTTTTGGCAGGAATTCTCCCTCAAGCTCCACCTAGATCATAGACTAGTCAATTATATGATTAGAATCATGTACATATTTCTTCAGTAATGAAACATGGAAAACATTATGTGCCTTTACTATGGGAGGTAGTGCTAGCCTATAGGCTACAGGTCCCACTCTATCTCAGACTTCGAAGGGTCCATAATACTGAGGTGCCAATTTGGCACAGGCTTCCATTCTTAGGGAACTCTTCTTGGGTCTAAGTCTGAGATAGACATGGTCTTTTGTCTTGAAATCTTTGGAAGTTCTCTTTCTGTTGGCATAAATTTTCTGTCTATCCTGAGAAATCTTCAAATTCTGCCTTATCTAGATCACTTGTTGTTCCATTTCTTTCATCATGTCAGGTCCGATTGTAATTATTTCCACTGGATTACTCCAGCTGATTGGAATCTTTCACTGTCTACCATAGAGGGCTTCAAAAGGGCTCATCTTCAAGGATTCTTGATAACCGTTGTTGTAGGAAAAATCTACCAATGGTAGGTAGTATTCCCACTTCTTAGGCTGATACATTACATGTATCCTTAGCATTTCCTCTACTATTTGGTTCACTCTTTCTGTCTATCCATTAGTTTAAGGGTGATAGGATGTGATGAACAACAATTTAGTCTCAAAACCAACCATTAGGGATTTCCAAAAGATTGAAGTAAATTTGTATCTCTGTCAGATAAAATTTCCTTGGGCATGCCATGCACTCTGAATATCTCCTTCATGAAGATGTTGGAAATATCTACTACCTTGCAAGTTTACTTGAGAGGAACAAAATGAGCAGACTTACTCAGTCTGTCCACCATAACCATGATGGCCTCATTTTGCTTGGTAGAATTTGGTAATCCGGTGATGAAATACATGGAGATGGTTTCCCATTTCCATTATGGGATTGGTAGGGGTTGTAACAAACCTATTGGATGTAGTTGTTCTGCCTTAACTTGTTGGAATTCTAGGCACTTAGCTAGATAGTCGGCTATATCTTTCTTCAATCCATGCCAATAGAACTGTTTCCTAGTGGTTGTGATCATTTTATAATATCCTCAGTGACCAATATATGGTCTCTTGTGTAGGTCATCCATTATGAACCTCTTCAAGTCGTCACAGTTTGGAATATACAATCTTTTTTTATAAGTCAACGGGCCTTCCTCGAGCATATAGTAGCCTTTATACTTTATCCCTGTAGGCTCTTGCCTTAGATACAAGGTCATGACCTTGAAGAATGCATTTGTTTCTTGTGCATTCTTGAATCTTTCCCTAACATCCATTTCACAAGTGCTTACCGCTACCAAATGAATCATTTTTATACTTCTGCTAAGGGCATCAACCACCCTATTTTCCTTTCCTTTGATGTGTTTGATTTTGAAATCAAACTCACTAAGGAGAGACATCCACCTAGATTTCCCGACATTGAGTCTTGGTTGATCAAACATGTTCCTCAACCCATAATGGTCTGTCATAAGTAAAAATATCCTACCCAGAAGGTAGTGTGTTGTGGTGGGAAATCCCCCTAAGGACTAGCAAATAGGGTTATATTATGCATGCATATATGACCAAAAGAGACCTACTTTCTACCTTCGTCCCCAAACCTAATCCCCATTTATTTTCAAAAAATACATGGTTAGACCAAAATACCTTGTTCCAGACATTTAGTGTCGATCCTTCTTCACACTATATCGCTTGTTAGCAGCTCTACTCCCAAGGATGGCCTGCATACAAAACAAGCAACAAACTACACCTGCATTTTACCTACAAACTAATGGGTTAGAGATTCCAACATATATTTACTAAACTATGAAGAACTCATATAGTGGGATGCGAAAAGAATTTCTTTATTA
>SNQJ01S0074276.1:53957-66552 GCA_010110895.2 Picea sitchensis | reverse complement strand
ATCTTGTACTTGAACATTTAAGTGGGGTAAAAGGAGGTTGCCCCCTCGAAGAGGCTTATTATCTGAAATTATCTCTTTTTCAAGGCTTTGAGTACTTTTTCTGAGGTTTTTCTATGCTATATTTATATTTGGTTCTTAACATAATCTATTATCCATGGGCATCCATTGATTCTCAATGTCTGCAATTTGTTCAAGCAAGATGAAAAATAGAGTGAAAAACAAGGGAAACCACAATCTGATATAAATAATTGTCATAGATATTCAATGTCAGAAGCGATCACAGAAAAAGATGCCCTTGGGCTTACAATAACACATACTGGATGATCTCATCAAATTCTTCTTCACCTCACCCTACTCCGCCCCCCCCTCCTGTTGATAGATTTTTTTATCAAATTATAAACAATAAAAATCTTTCTAATTTTTAGGGATTACAATCTTATCATTAAAGTAAAACTAGTATAAATATTTGATTCAACTGCAGGATATTTTGAAAATATGGAATCGAATACCCCTTCCAACCTAGATATTATGCCCAAATCCGATCCTATCATTTGACTGCTTAATTCATGCCTTGAGGACTGGGATTTTTTCCTAAAAATATGGATCTTCAAACTAGTCCATTGCCAGATGTGCTCTGTCACCATTATTAATTTGCCACATGTATCTTTGAAGGTTTAAAATCTACCTAAAGATGCTTTGTCAAATTCCTGGATATTTGTAATTGAATCTTTGACTAATGATATTATGTCTTCAATATTTCACTTTCAAATATGGAAATGATTTGATGTTAACTAGAAATGCAACTCCAACCAACCAAAAGATAACCTGGCGTTTTGAGCATACTTTGCTTTTCCCGTGGGATTTTTCGTGGGAACTATCTTTCACTGCACTGGACACTTAGGTGCTCTATAATTTACCTTGTTGACTGGTGGTTTCACAATTTCCTTTCTCTCCACATTCATGTTGCAATAACAAATCTTCCTGGGCACACAACTTCCATAAATATTTGGTATCATCGTCGTGCGAGATGGAAAAAACATTGAATTTGATGTGATAGTTGTACCATTAACAAGATTTGGTGATTCCTTGCATAAAGGAACACCATATTATGTTATTTGAATAGTGCAGTCAATGTAGTCAGCTCCATCTCTTATGGCAACTTTATAAGCTGTATCAGTACAACCTGGGTAGTCGCCACTAGCTCTGTTGTGAGAAATGATTTATGGGTTTCCTATTTTGGAGGATGGATTAACATTGTTGAAAGCATAGCAAGATATTGCCTCCAATGTTTCTATAGGGAAATCTATTAGAATTCCATCAACTGCAAAATTATTGTTGTCAAAAAACTGTAGATATTCTCTAACTAGATCATAGCTATAGCTGTAGCCCATGCCAAATTCATCATTGGAAAAATTTGAAACAACATCTACAGTCCAAAATTGTGAGGCTCGGGTTTCATATAGCAGCATAACGCTAAGAAAATCATGATCTTCTTCAGGTGATAACAATGCTTGTCACAGTTAATAAACACAAAGTGGCTGAAAAAAGCTCTAACTCCCTGAACTTACCATGAGCTAATATGGACCATTAGGTTTTGTAATCCACTGTAAGAAGCATGACTAGGAAGGCAACAATATAAAAACAAGTGTAATAGTAAAATTGTTAAAGCCATTCCTTAGATAGAACAATGGTCTTTCTATATCATAAACATGACTTCCATCTCCTCCAGATTATAAACTAGCAGATGAATCCCCTTTTCACTTTTAGGTAAAGCTGCACCCATGCCAATAATCTACTTGATTCTCTCCTTAACTAATCTGTCAAAGATTTGTTTCTTAAGTGATATTCCTTGGAATGGAGAACCCTCTATATAATTGGAACAACACTTTTCGGTGCTATAGGAATAACCCCATTCCTGCAACAAGGAGAAAATTGAATATTTAGTATCTGGATACTAACATCGACTCCTTCTAGGGATGGCACGCTCCCTGTGAGCTGCCAAGAACAAGCATACCACTGTTTCTTTCCATTCTATCCATATGTGCAACACAACCTGCAAATTTTTTCCTCTGGAAACATCAACATTTATGCTATGCCTATTCCATTAGGTTATGGAGCCAGTCAATATCATTCAAATCTGGCCCAAACTTCTGCAAATTTGCTCCTCATTTAAAGCCAAACTACCCCTGCCAATAGTTCCTTATATGCATTGGGCATGGAGTCTTTATTTCAAAACTGAAACCAAATACTAAATGAAAACCTCACGTATTGTGCAAACAAGAAAAGCTCAGCTATGAGATTATTCATCTATGCTACCCTACTCTCACTACTGAAAATAAATGTTTCAGGTATATATAAATTTCCAGAAAATATAATTCAAGAAACAAATTGCTTGACCTGTCTTCATATACACAGCAAAAGACATGAAAAGAGAACAAAATATGCAACAAGAAAACCACAACCAGCTCATGTTTATTGTTGCAAACCATCATGCCAAACTTTGTAATATATGGCATTACTAAAAACAGTCACTCCATCCATATAGCAACTGGATCATAAAATTCATGGATGATCTTACCTGGTTTTTTTAAATCAAAAGGATTCTTTTCCTCATAGTTGATCTCATGAGATTGCTAATTATGAATATCATTTCCAAGTTCTATAAACTCATATATTGACTGCTCAATAGCTGACCTAGAAGCAAGCATCTATTGTTGTTGGAAATTTTCTCTATCAGTTTCATGATGCTCATGATGCTCCTGATTAGATCCAAGACTGCTTCCATATGTTATCTTCTCTTTATCATTTGATATCTCAAAAGATATGGCCTGATTTTTATGCAAAATAGAAAAAATAGATACATTTGATATGATGTCAAACGTATCTACAAAATTCATGTCAAAATGAAGGTCATCTAACACCTTTGAATCTTTCAGAAAAGTATCCTCTTCAACCACAGACTTTTCAGCACAATCATACTTTTCATGTCCATTAATTTGATGAAACAAATTATATTCATGACATCATTCTGGAAAGAGGTCATTAGCTGAAAATTCATCTTTACAGGACAAATTGAAAGCATCATGAAAACCTTTCAAAGAGTTGATACTAGCGGCTGGAAGATATCTACACTAGTCAAGGGATTCTCCCTTCAATGAGTATCTGAAAAGCTTGATCTTAACATCCTCGTGCACAATCTAACGTTCACGAATAAACTCATGGAAATCTAGTAGATGTTTAGTTGGTACCTTCCAATCTTCTCCTTTAAATGTAGAAAGGGAACCTTCCCATTCACCTCTGCTAAGAATTGGATTTGGAAAACCAACTACATCTAAAAAGTCACAAAAGGCCAACCTTTGAGCCAAAATGGCTTCCATATTTGAATTCCTAGTGGAGTCGCCTACTAATATTTAGACAGTGGAGTCGCCATGGTGAAAGATCTACAATCAAGCACATGTCCTATTCGTTTTCACCATCAAGAAGTGGATCTGATCGTTTTCATTCTCCCAGGGAAGATTTCTTTGTTGCTTCATCCCCGACAACGACGCCAAAATATGTTAGTTGCTAGAAGTTTCCCCTAGACTGCTATAGGGTCAATCCTAGCACATCTTCAGTTATTGCAATGATTTTATAAATAAGGATGTGTTTTGGGTTTTGAAAGAAGGTGGATCAGGTAGATGGAAAGAGAAAGAATAAGATAAACATGCTAAATGAAGATTAGTTAAAACACCATTGGGCATGGAGTCAAGTAAACACCATGTTGATCGAAGGCAATCAAATTGCATATCATATAATAATTTAATATGAAAATGGGTAAAAGAATAGGGAATAAACTAAAAGTAGAATACCCATCAAACCAAGATTATCTTTGTTGAATGGATGAAATGGTACTTGAAACAAAACACACAAATAGTAGACAGTCAAAACAAAATCTTTATTGCTCGAGAATCTATTATCCATGGGCAACCATTGATTCTCAATGTCTGCAATTTTTTCAAGCAAGATGAAAATCAGAGTGTAAAACAAGGAAGATGAAAAGCAGAGTGAAAAACAAGGGAAATCACAATCTGATATAAACAATTGTCATAGATATTCAATGTTAGAAGCGATCACAGAAAAATATTCCCTCAGGCTTACAATAACACATACTTAATGGCTATCTCATCAAATTCTTCTCTGCCTCACCCTACTCCACCCCCCCTCCTGTTGATAGATTTTTTATCAAATTATAAACAACAAAAATCTTTCTAGTTTTTAGGGATTACAATCTTATCATTAAACTAAAACTACCATAAATCTTTGATTCAACTACAAGAGATTTGGAAAATCTGGAATCGAATACCCCTTCCAACCTAGAGCTTATACCCAAATCTGATTCTATCATTTGACTGCTTAATTCATGCCTTGAAGACTAGGAGTTTTTCCTGAAAATATGGATCTTCAAACTAGTCTGCTGCAAGATGTGCTCTGTCACCATTAATAATTTTCCACCTATATCTTTGAAGGTTTAAAAGCTACCTAAAGATGCTTTGTCAAATTTCTGGATATTTGTAATTGAATCTTTGACTAAAGATATTAGGCCGTCAATCTTTCACTTTCAAATCTGGAAATGATTCAATGTTTGTTAACCAGAAATGCAACTCCAACCATCCAAAAGATAACCTGGCATTTTGAGCATACTTTTCTTTTCCCGTGGGATTTTTCATGGGCACTATCTTTCACTGCACTCGACACCTGGGTGCTCTGTAATTTACCCTATTGACTGGTGGTTTCACAATTTCCTTTCTCTCCACATTCATGCTACAATAAAAAATCTTCCTGGGCACACAACTTCTAGAAATAGTCGATATCATCGTCGTGTGAGATCGAAAAAAAACTGAATTTGATGTGATAGTTGTACCATTAACAAGATTTGGTGATTCCCTGTAGAAAGGAACACCATATTTTGTTATCTAAATAGTGTAGTCAATCTAGTCATCTCCATCTCTTATGGTAGCTTTATAAGCTGTATCAGTACAACCTGGGTAGTTGCCACTAGCTCCGTTGTGAGAAATGATTTATGGGTTTCCTGTTTTGGAGGATGGATTAACATTGTTGAAATCATAGCAAGTTATTTCCTCTAATGCTGCTACAGGTAAATCTATTAGAATGCCATCAACTACAAAATTCTTGTTGTCAACAAACTGTAGATATTCTCTGACTGGATCATAGCTATAGTTGTAGCTCATGCCAAATTCAGCATTGGCAAAATTTGAAACAACATCTACAGTCCAAAATTGTGAGGCTTGGGTTTCATATAGAATCATAACACTAAGAAAATCATGATATTCTTTAGGTGATAACAATGCTTTTCATAGTTAATAAACACAAAGTGGCTAAAAAAAGATCTGACTCCATGAACTTACTATGAGCTAATATGAGCCATCAGATTTTGTAATCCGTTGTAAGCAGCATGACTAGGAAGTCAGCAATATAAAAACAAGTGTAATAGTAAAATTGTTGAAGCCATTCCTCAGATAGAACAATGGTATTTCTAGCTCATAAAAATGACTTCCATCTCCTCGAGATTATAAACTAGAAGATGAATCCCCTTTTCACTTTCAGGTAAAGCTGCACCCATGCCAATCATCTGCTTCATTCTCTCCTTAACTAATCTGGAAAATATTTGTTTCTTAAGTGATTTTCCTTGGAATGGAGAACCCTCTGTATAATTGGAACAACACTTTTTGGTGCTACAGGAATAACCCCATTCCTGCAACAAGGAGAAAATTGAATATTTAGTATCTGGATACTAATATTTACATCTGCAATATGACCATCGTCCAGCAAAATGGGGCACAGACCATCTACAACCACCAGTGCACACTTTAAGACATGGTTCCAGGTCTATTTCCAGAAGACCGAGGGCTATCCCCTTCATAGGCGCGCAGAGTTTTAGACTGTGGACTGGCAGTCCCATGGAACACGCCCATAAATTCAGGGGCTAGCGTGATTTAAGGGCCAACGCTTAGCCCTTTGGGCTAGCACTTGGCCAAATTTAGATGCATATGACCATGTTTTGAGGGGAAAGCACCTGAGTTGGGGGGATTAAGCCCATATTTTATGTAAAAGTGGGTTTAATACTATGGTTTTGGGTATTTTTAATTGATTTTGCCTGATTTTTGGACCAAAATTGGTTTTTTGAGGATATTTTGGCCATTTGGAGGGGGATTTGATCCCAAAAAGAGGCCAGATCCTCATCTGAGCCTAAAAAATATATAAGCTCGGCTTTTTGTTCTTGAGAAGTAACTTTTTGATGCAGGGTTTTGGAGGAGCAGCTTGTAATTTTGGCCTTTTCTCATGTTTTGAGAGGCATTTTTGTCATGTTCTTGAGAGGAGTTTGATGAGGCATGTATGAATCTAAGCAAGGAGGTCTTGCACAATAGATCTGAAGCATGTTTGGTAATATCAAAAAGCCAATGTAAATATAACTTGAGCATTTGAAGAGCAATAAAGAGGTCCTCCACTTGGAAGTGGGCCCAGAGATGTAGCCAACGATTGGTGAACTCCGTTAATAAGTTCTTGTCTCTATTTATTTCTATTCGTTGTTTTTCTCTTCTCTTAATTTGGACCATGGTTTATAATGGCTCATCTCTTTATTCACTTATAATCATCAAGTAAAATTCATAATTGATATTCCACAACAATTTGTAAAGTTTATGTATTTCACATTCTTATCGATCTAATGCATAAAGTACAATAAATTAAACTTGTAATTTTGTCAATAAAACCTATCATTTTTGGATCAAGTTTACGTTATCAAAGCATTTGGTTTTGAATGTTTGATAGGAATTGCAAGCATTGAATGCTCACCAGAGAAAAACTCAAGTGAGGAGAAGGCCAACTGGAGGCTCTTAATTCAGAGATTCAAAGGAGACCGCATAAACAAGAGATGTCTTCACCAACAAAGCTAGGTCCTTTCTCATCTGAGGATGATTTCTTTGAGTCATGTCAATTGATGAAAACCATGGTAGAGTAACTTTACCATGAAAGAGGACATCGAAGAAATCCAAAAGTTGAAGAAGGTGAATCTTCAGTAAGAGCAGAAGGAGGAGTTGGAGGTAGTGGACCTTCAGAACCTTCTTCTCCTTCATGCTTGTCATCTAAAAGTGAAGCAAGTGTACATCCCTCCAAGGATAAGAAACCTAAAAAAATAATCATTCTTCTAATATGCCTTTATTAAAGTTAGATGTAAAGTTTCAATTACCCACTTATGATGGTGAATTAGATGCAGAAAAGATAGATAATTGGGTGAGACGGTTAGAAGTCTATTGCAGGATACAAAGGATTGTTGATGGTGAAACAAAGATCCAACTTGCAAGTCTCAAATTGGGAGGCACAACTCTCATATGGTGGGAAATAAAAACTAAGGACGATCTCAATAAAAAGGGTAAAACAATCTCTTCCTGGAATGATTTTATCACTACTTTGAAGAAACAATTTTATCCATTAGCATACATGCAACAAGAAATGATGAATTGACAAAGTTTAAGGCAAGATAAGAATCAAAATGTACAAGAATATACTCAAATATTTCGTAAGAAAGCATTAAATTTGGGTATTCCTTTATATACACACAAGACACTCCTAAAATATATTGGTGGTTTACATTCTTATATCAAACACACTATTCTTATGTTAAATCCTTCTAACATTGATGAAGTATGTGTACAAGCCATTCACATTGAATCAAGTAAAGGGAATGTTAGTGACAGTGTTTCTACAAATAATTGGCAAAGAAAAGATTTAGGGAAAATAAAAGAGAAAGAGAAGAAGACAACCACAACAAGAAAGGAGAAGCCTACTTGCAAGCATTGCAAGAAAGTAGGCCATGATGAATATCATTGTTGGATCTTACATCCTAACTTGAAGCCAAAGAAGTATGCCAAACAAGGAAGGAAGAACACCACAGTTGTGATAGTTCAAGTGGATCTTGGATCAGACTCCGGTGATGAGACAAAGGTTGTAACTATGGGAATCCAAGGTATAAATTATTTTGCAAGTACTAGCTCTTCTAAATCAGTTGTTGTAAATGATGAGTGTAAAAGGAGTGAACTCTTCCACATAAGGGTTATAAAAAATAATGTTAAAATCGATACTCTTGTAGATAGTGGATCACAAGCCAATTTAATCAGTGAATAGGTTGTAAATAACTTGGGACTTGAAACTAAGCCACATCCTAGACCATATCCATTGGGATGGATATGTGGTGATAATAATTTGCAGGTAACCAAGAAATGTAAAATTAAGTTTGCAATCACTTCTAATTATGTTGATAAAGTAGAGCTTGATATAGTGCCACTGGACATATGTGGAATTTTTCTGGGAAGCCCATACCTTTATGATAGAAAATCCATATTCTACAGGGAGGAAAATAAATATTGCTTCAAGAAAGATGGGAAGGAGTACATTGTTCGTGCTCATTGCATGAAAACTAATAGATCTTTTGCAGCTACAAGGCAGTTAAAAAGAATGGTAAATGCAAGCAAAAGCTTAACACTTATGTCGGTAATAAATCAGGAAGTTAGTGATGCTAAACATGAGATGGTTCAATATGTTTCTAACAATCATGAAGTGTCACAAGAAGTACAACATGAGGTTCAGTTGCATACTTTGTTTATTGTTCCTGTTCAGAAGGGGAAGCATGTTGTTTCATTCTCATTAGCATGTTTAGTATTATTGATTAGTTTGTTTCTATTCAATGGTGTATGGCTGCTAACTGTGACAAATAATGTAGATGATTGTGCAATTGATGGGATGATTACTTTGGTAAACAATGTTATCTCAGTTTTCATGTTTGTTGTGATTAGTCAGGTGATCATTGTCCCAGCAGAGAGGATGGATGATACAGGACAAGTGGGGAGGTAGTACCCTCACTTCTTCCCTGAGTAAAAGCAGACTTTTGGTGGTCCAAAAGCTTCCAAAGTGGGGAGGAATGATCGAGGAAGCTCCCCAGGTCCAGAAAATGCTCAAAAATTAAAGTTCTCAGAATTGAATGAAACTAGTTCCATTGTGACTGGCTCGTCACATTAATTCCAGCCATATATTTACTTTCTCAAATGGGATCTGTATGCGAGATTTATCACACTCTGATCAAATTCTCAAACAATGAAAAAGTCAAAGGGTCAGTTGGCAAAAATTCAATGCTGACGTTAACATGACATCAACAAAGCTATTTCATGATGTTAACGTGGCAGAGGCAGGTGATGACATATGGCGACCGGTGACTGGGCAGATTATGCAGACTTGGACCAATCCATGTCGGACATGTGGCATGAGTTTGTGTAAAGGTGGAGATGCCACATGGCACCCCGTAATTTGTTGTTTGGAAATGTTAAAAATGTAGCTTGAGGGTCGGTGGGTTTTGAACCTACGACCTATGTCCAAGACAACGCCTTGAGGAATGGTCCAACACTAAAGCGCCAACAATGTAACTTATTAAACATAACCCACGTTATATTATAAATGTTGCAATATATTATAAGGTGGTGGAAAAGGGGGGTTGGGGCTAAGCCCCATCCCATGGTTACATTTGCAATATGACCACTATCCAGCAAAATGGGGTGTGGACAATCTACAACCACCAGCGCACACTTTAAGCCATGGTTCTGGGTATGTTTCCACAAGACCCAGGGCGATCCCCTTCATAGGCGTGTAGAGGTTTAGACTATGGACCTGCAGTTCCATGGAACACGCCCATATATTCAGGGGCTAGCGCGATTTAAGGGCCAACACTTCACCCTTTGGGCTAGCGCTTGGCCAAATTTAGATGCATATGACCATGTTTTGAGGGGCGTGTGCCTGATTTGGGGGGCTTTAGCCCATATTTTATGTAAAAGTGGGATTAATACTATGGTTTTGGGTATTTTTAATTGATTTTATCTTATTTTTGGACCAAAATTGGTTTTTTGAGGATATTTTGTCCATTTCGAGGGGGATTTGATCCCAAAAAGAGGCCATATCTTCAGGGAAAGTTGGGCTTCCTCATCTGAGCCTAAAAAATATATAAACCAGGTTTTTTGTTCTTGAGAGGGAACTTTTTGATGCAGGGTTTTGGAGGAGCAGCTTGTAATTTTGGCCTTTTCTCATGTTTTGAGAGGCATTTTTGTCATGTTCTTGAGAGGAGTTTGATGAGGCATGTATGAATCTGAGCAAGGAGGTCTTTCACATCATATCTAAAGCATGTTTGGAAACAAAAAAGATCCAATGTAAAGAGAACTTGAGCATTTGAAGAGCAATAAAGAATTCCTCCACTTGGAAGCAGGCCCAGAGACATAGCCAACGATTGGTGAACTCAGTTAACAAGTTATTGTCTCTATTTATTTATGTTGGTTGATTTTCTCTTCTGTTAATTTGCAGCATGGTTTATAATTTCTGATCTCTTTATTCAATTATAAGCATCAAGTAAAATTCATAATTGATATTCCACAACAATTTGTAAATTTTATGTATTTCATATTCTTATCAATCCGATGCATAAAGTACAATAAACTAAACTTGTAATTTTTCAGTAAAACCTATCATTTTTGGATCAGGATGGAATGAGGATGCCAAGAGAGGAAGACAATGCGTCATATGGAGAGATTGGAGTATTGCATTAAGGGAAAATATTTAGTTATAGTAAGGAGGAGACTGTGGCTGAGAGAGGAGAGCATCAAAATGTGTTTGGGAAAAGAGACCCCTATGTAGTGCTCCAGATCACACTGTACAATGAAAGAAAAGATAAATAAAAGGATCCTCAGTATAGTCCAGAGGAAGAAGAAACTCCATCTCGGATCGAAATCTGTGTCAAACCCACGACCTTGTGTGCGTAACCAAGATCAGAAGTAGGAACCAGAATTTTGTCAAGAGAAATTGTAGTTTGTGGAGGAAGTCAGAAAATTGGTTAGAATAGTGGAAGTAGCGCAATGAACCAGAGTTAGTCAACAACACTAAAGGTAAGTATTACACAGAATACGGTGGCAAGAATAGATAATACGTTAAGGATGCCTGAATTCTATAGAGCAAGGTCAGAAGACCCTAAGCAACATATGTTTGTATGTGAAATGATATGGACAATGAAGAATGTCCAGGATGAGGCAAAAAATATTATGCAGTTAGCAACAACATTCAAAAATCGTGCTTTGTTATGGTACATGAAATTTCAAACTACTACACCAACATGAAAATCAAGAACATTAGCAGATATTAGAAAATCCTTATTAAAGGAATTTCATAAGATGAAATATGAGTCACAATACATCATAGAGTTGAACTAAATTAAGCAAGTGTAGACTGAGATAGTTTGGGATTATGATCATAGGTTTAAAGACGTGATGAGTAGCCTGACATTCCATATTCATGATGAAAAACATAGAGAATGGTTTATTGCATGGTTGTTGTTGCAAATTCATTGTCCTTTGGCGTAATAGAAAGTTACGTTGCAACCAGAAGCCTTAGAAATTGCTATGAAGTTAGAAACATCCCATGTAGGAGAAAGTAGTGCATGGATGGCTCATGTCCAAGCACAACTAGCAGCCTTGAATATCCAGTTGCAAGAGATTACTAAGGGGAGAGAAAAGTGTGAGAAAGTCTGGTATATTACATGTAAGATACAAGGACATCATAAAGACGATTTCCCAACATTTGCACAGTACATGGCTACAGGAGCACCGAACACATTGGTAGGAGGAGTGGGGTATTGTGAAATATCCAAGACATGGGAAAATCATCTGACTACTTTTCCATTATTGCAGAAATACCAGAGTACACCTAGGAATTTTTTTGTAGTTTTTTCAAATCTATAGGACATGATGAGAAGGATTGTTGTGCATTTGACTTAATGAGAGAGTGCACTTCAGATGCATACAGAATCCAAGAAGAAAATTCCACAACAAAAGGAGGAGTTTCACAGTATAATACTCCCAGAGGGTATAATCAAGGTGGACAAGGAGGATTTGGTAGAGGAGGAAGAGGACCAATCATTTTTTATAACTGTAATCAACTGGGACATTTGGTGTGACACTACTTGAATCCTTAAATGACATGCGCATACTGTAGAGCATTAGACCATGTTGTAGACATTTCAATACAAATTAAGTATTTCCTGCGATTCTCCTGATCTAACAATTTACGCCACTGTTAAATACAAAATCACTTCTACTATTATTATTGTGGAAAATTAAACCACTATCACAACCACAATCACAAAGTGAAATATCAAGAACACATAACACAGAAGATTTTCTAGGAAAGCGTAAAGCTAAAAACCCCACTATCATATATTATGTATATCACAAATCATGAAACAATCTCATACAAAACTCTAATCCTAGAGCTCTTAGTACAATACAATCGTCTCACACTGTCATGCACAAATTAGCAAATACATGTGCCAATTCTCTATGTCCAAACAACCTGCCTCCTCTGCACAATCTCTTCAATTCGAATTCTCACAAATGATATGAATTGCCTAGTTTGCACATGCTCATAAGCATATCCACTGCATGTGTGATCAAATCACAACTGATAGCCAAACTGTCCCTTTCACCTGTTATCTCAACTGGGTCTCCACTGG